>JARNME010000481.1:0-235678 GCA_030179655.1 Scaptomyza flava | reverse complement strand
AAATCGTGCGATCTCGCGAATCATGCCAAATACGAGAGTATGCGGCGCCGATATGGCAATCACCCGCGGACTGAGAGCTACTCACCGTCTTGGAGCGATCAGAGTTTGTAGCGGCTTCAGAACCATCTTGGATGACGCATGTCTGGTCCTTGCTGATCGGAGATCTACGAAGTAACTCATGGCAAGGAACTTTCGGATCCCCAGAAGCATGAAGTGCGCACAGCGGCCAAAACGCGCACTTTGGAAAACTGGCAGAGGCAATGGGATTCGTCTAGCAAAGGGCGTTGGACACATCGCCTCATCCCGAGCATTTTAGCGTGGCAAAACTGGCGGCATGCTCAACTACTACACCACCCAACTCCTAGGTGGTCATGGCTGCTTCCGTGAGTACTTGCACTGACTTGGGCATGAGGGTGCAGCGTTCTGTACCTCCTGTGGTGATAGGTTCGTAGAGGATGCCGATCACGTCTTGTTTCACTGTGGACGCTTTACCGGGCTCCGAGATGAACTGGAGAGGGCTTTCGGCTGTAGCATCGAGTTGGACAACCGGGTGACATTAATACTGGCCAGCAGCGTCAATTGGGAAGCATTCAACGCGTTCGCGGCGGCAGTCATGACCAATCTGCGTAAGGCTGAGCGCGAGCGAAGATAGCAAGTGAATTAGGTGGAACATAGGCATTGGTGACGCATTACCTAACGGCCGTACCGCCAATGTTATGTTTCGCTTATATTACCTAATAATAAGTCATTGTATATATAGAAGCAATAAAGGAAAAAAAAACACACACACACACACGCAGCTAGAACAGCAGTTTCAGCCGCAGCAGCAGCAGCAGTTTCAGCCACACTAGCAGGAGTAGTTTCAGCCTCACCAGCGTCAGCGTCAGCCACAACAACAACAAAGCATCGTCAGCAATAACAACAACAAATGAATTTAAAGCAGTACCAATTTTCAATAATAGTCAATTAAAACTAAAATATTTCATTTTTATTCACACAGAGTTTATTTTAATTATGTAAATGCAAAACATGCTTATATTAGTTTTAGTTTTATTAACTATATAACACTTGTTTAATTGATTATGAACGCCCTACCTCATTGCCGAAAAGTCAAAAAAAAAAAAAAAAAAAAAAAAAAAAAAAGACACACGCACAGTACCAATTTTCAATAATAGTCAATTAAAACTAAAATATTTAATTTTTATACACACAAAGTTTATTTTAATTATGTAAATGCAAAACATGCTTATATTAGTTTTAGTTTTATAAACTATATAACACTTGTGTAATTGATTATGAACGCCCTACCTCATTGCCAAAAAGTAAAAAAAAAAATAACATAGTGGCGCATAGTTTATTTTGGCTATGCCAAGACTATGATACCCTTCACACAGCCAAATCAATACTCCCCCCTCTTATGTTACTGTGCAATTGTTGGTAATTTTTCGCTAATATTTTTACTCTTGAGCGTCATTTACTTGTTCGTGTGCGACAACAATATGACATGTACTACTTAGATACTAGTGCACGACAGCAACAACAATTGATAGGACGATATGGTAAATTTGTATGGTGGCTATGCTGTAGAATGCTCCGATTGAGATAAAATTTCATAGTGAGCAAACCCGACATGATCTAAGCAATCTTTGAAAGTTTCATCAAGATCGGTTCAGCAGTTTGGCCGGAAATCGTGTTGATATGGTAAATTTGTATGGTGGCTATATCGTAGAATGCTCCGATCGGAACGAAATTTCATAGTGAACAAACCCGACATGATCTTAGCAATCTGTGAAAGTTTCATCAAGATCTGTTCAGCAGTTTGGCCGGAAATCGTGTTGAAACAGACAGACAGACGGACGGACGGAAATCAATTCCTGAGCTCGTCCTGATCATTTTGATATATTGTTTATGGGGTCTCACATCAGTCCTTTAAGGCGTTACAGATTCATGACAAACTCAATATACCCTGATTCACATGTGAAGGGTATAAACATATATAACATACATAAATAAAATAAAATTATATCACGTTTTGCTATTCATTAGAAAAAAAAGTTAAAATTAAGTTTTTACTACCCTTCCAAGTTGTACTGCATAAAGAAGATTGAAGCAAAAGTCTAAAATTGCCGATTTTATATTTTGTACTCCAATTCTATTTTGCTTCTTTTGTGAATACACACACTCGCACACTAATAGACTTAAATAGCGAACATGTTGAATAAGAGTATGAACAGAAGAATGTCGAGTGTTGGATGCCCTAATATATTATAAGGGCTATTGTTGATATGTAATTTTATAATATATTTGAAATAATTGATATTTTGCTTAGATTAAGTTGGCGCTAAGCTAATAATGGAGAATTTTGTAAAAATATTAGTTTAATAAAATTACATATATCAATGTGGTTAACGCTTCGAGCGGCAAACTTGATAATGTAGCAAGTAAGCTTTTTCGAAATAGCATTTTCCTGTGTTGCTGTGTGTGGTCATACAAAAATTCATTCGTATATTGCTGGGTGGTGACATATTTATACTCGATACCGATAGAAAAGAGTATATTGGGTTTGTGCAATGTCCGTCATGGTGTCTGTCCGTATGTCCGTCTGTATGAACGCAACTTTTTTCCACACCCTTCAAGCTAGAGACTTGAAACTTTCCAATTCTCTTTATCTATGGGATAGTAAAATAAAGTGTCAAGATTGGGGTTCTACGATAACTAAGGGGCTGGCAAATCGATAAATTCGATAACTCAAAAATGATAAATCCGCATATTTCGCACACCCTTACAGCTAGAACTACCAAATTTGGTAAGAAGATAGCTACTAGCAATCCCCAAAAAACTGCATCAAAAATTTTGGAATCACGCCCCCCCCATTCCGCCCCCAGCCCCCCTGCCACCACCAGCCACCCTGCATTTTAAAGTCAAAAAAGCATATATCTCCCACAGTTTTTGAGCTAGAGCCACCAAATTTGGTGCCAAGATAGGCGATGATGACCCCCCAAAAACTGCATCAAAAGTTTGGATGCCACGCCCACCAATAAAGCCCTAGCCGCCTCCAGCTGCCCCAACGCATCGTCAAAAACGAGAATGCGTGTATCTTGCAGATTTGTGGAGCTAGAGCCACCAAATTTGGTAGAAAGATAGCTGGTAACGAAACCTAAAAAACTGCATCAAAGAATTGGAGTCACGCCCATCCATTCCGCCCCCAACCCCCCCCCCCCCGCATTTTAAAGTCAAAAAAGCATATATGACCCCCCAAAAACTGCATCAAAAGTTTGGATGCCACGCCCACCAATACCACCCTAGCCGCCCCCAGATACCACAACGCTTCGTCAAAAACGGGAATGCGTGTATCTTCCAGAGTTTTGGAGCTAGAACCACCAAATTTGGCAGGAAGATAGCTTGCAACGACCCCCAAAAAACTGCATCAAAGTTTTGGAGTCACGCCCATCCATTCCGCCCCCAGCCCCCCGCATTTTAAAATCAGAAAAGTTTATATCTCCCACAGTTTTTCAGCTAGAGCCATCAAATTTGGTGCCAAGATAGGTGATGATGACGCCCCAAAAACTGCATCAAAAATTTGGATGCCACGCACACCCATAACGCCCCCAGCCCCCCTTTCCCCACATTTAACAATTTTCGAGCTTGAGTCACCAAATTTGGTATGAAGATAGCAATTGACATTTCACAAAGATCTGCAGTAAAAATTTGGATGCCACACCCACCCATACCGCCCCCAGCCCCTCTTTCCCCAACTTTTACAAACTTCGAGCTAGAGTCACCAAATTTGGTATGAAGATAGCAATTGACATTTCGCAAAGTTCTGCAAGAAAAATTTAAATGCCACACCCACCCATACCGCCCCAGCCCCCCAGCTCTTACAGTTCTTACAAACTTTCAGCTAGAGTCACCAAATTTGGAAGGAAGATAGTTGGTGGCATCCCCATCTGCATCGGAGAATATTTAAGGCACCGTACACCCCTGCCCCATCCGTACCCCTTTGCAATCAGGCCTCTTTTTACCTGTTTTAATACTGCATTGCAATGTCAAGATGCCTTTGAGTCGAGTTCGTCAATTTCGGAAAACTGATTTTGAGGGACTCGCCCTGCTTTTATCCCAAACTGACTGGTCTCCCGTCTACAAGTCTGACGACTTGGACGTGGCAATCCGTATTTTTTATAATACCTTATATTCTTTATTTGATTTATGTGTCCCGTGTGGTAAGCTAAACAGGTCTAACAAACCTGTGTGGTTTACCCGAATGTTGACAATTCTCAAAAATCGAAAATCTAAACTCTACAAGAGATTTAGAAAAAAACGGATCATCGGTAGCCTACTCTGAATACTTGATTGCTCGTGCCAGATTTGATATCTTAAATAACCAATGTTATAAAAATTATCTGACTCGGTATAGATTACAGTTCCAGCAGGATCCAAAGCGGTTTTTTGATTTTGTTAATGCGAAGCGTAGGTCATCAACACTCCCAACGGAAGTAATCTTTGAGGAAACGAAGGCCAATTCTGATCAGGAGATTGCAAATATATTTGCCCAATTTTTTTAAACGACTTATAGTTCATTTCAATCTCAAGTCGGTTTGCCTTACCCTTATCAGGTGAATGGCTCGAATCGCATCTTTGGACTGAAAATCACGGAAAACTCACTTTTAAATAATTTAAATGTTTTGAAACCTATATTTTCCCCAGGACCTGACGGAGTGCCAGGCTGTGTGCTTAGACACTGCGCTCATGGTCTTTTAAAGCCGTTGCTTAAAGTGTTTAACTTGTCCCTGGAGTTAGGCTCCTTTCCAAAAATTTGGAAAGAGTCATTTATTATTCCTCTCCATAAAAAAGGAAACAAATCTAATGTTCAAAATTATAGGGGTATTTCCAAGTTGTCTGCTATTCCTAAGATTTTTGAAAAATTAATAACCTCCCATCTTCAACACCTTTGTAAATCTATTATTTCACCGTGCCAGCACGGATTTATGAAACAAAGATCTACTACCACTAACTTGTTAGAATTTACTTCGTTTGTTATCAAAGGTTTTCAGGACAAATTGCAGACTGATGTTATTTATACTGATTTTAGTAAGGCTTTCGACTCTGTAGATCATCATCTCCTAATACATAAACTAGAACTCTTGGGCTTTTCAAATATTCTAGTTCTTTGGATTAAAGACTACCTAACTCTTAGAACTCAGAGGGTTTTATTCAAAGGGTCCGTTTCCAAGACGGTTCAGGTCACTTCAGGCGTTCCTCAGGGTAGTCATCTTGGTCCTTTATTATTTATTTTGTTTATAAACGATCTTCCATCGGTTATAAAGTTCTCTCGGGTTTTGATGCACGCTGATGATGTAAAGTTATGCACGTCAGCCGCAACTCCCCTAGCTGCTCAACAGCTTCAAAGAGATTTAGACAACTTTCAAATGTGGTGTAAAGTAAATTTTTTAAATCTTAATTACAGTAAATGTAAAGTAATGTCATTTTTTAGATGTTTGCCCTTTTTTAATATTTATTTTCTTGACAACAAACCAATAGATAGAATTGAATGGGTTGACGATTTGGGCATCCTTATGGACCCAAAGCTTAAGTTTGACAAGCATATTTCTTCAAATTCTAATCGAGCATCTGGTGTCTTGGGCTTCATTAAGCGCTGGTCGAAGGAGTTCAACGATCCCTACTTAACAAAAACTCTGTATACTTCTCTTGTACGACCGATTCTGGAATATGGATCTTGTATATGGTTTCCCAAATACGAAATTCATCAGAATAAAATAGAATCGGTACAAAAACAATTCCTGCTTTTTGCACTTAGAGGTCTTAACTGGGACACTAACAATAATTTGCCATCTTATCGTAGTAGACTTTTACTAATAGATCTTCCTTCTCTTAACGATCGTAGAATAATGCTAGCATTTTCCTTTTTTCACAAATTAATTAATGGAGAATTTGATTCTTCTGAATTGATAAACCAAATTTACTTTGCTGTTCCTATTAGGCCGGCCGCACACCGGAGCCAACAAAACGTTTTATGTTTGTCTTTGTTGGCCCGAAAAAAAAACATTTTTTTTGATATCACACACCAAAACCAACACCTTTCGACGAGCATTTTGTTTTCGACTTTTTGTTGGCTTCGGTGTACGATACAATCAAACATAACAAAAGATTACTTCGTTTGAAGCGAATAGACGTGTTTGTTAGTGCTCTGCGTTATTTTCACTTATCCCGACTAATTTTACGTATATAAATTGGTTAACGAACCCTAATAAAAAACTTTTCATAATGGTTCACAAAGTGGCAGCATATCTGTTCCATATATATAAATAAATAATACGAAAAAGTATAAAAACTTCTTTCCTGGCTTAGCGCGGCAAAAGTTAACATCAAAACAACAATAACAATCTGTGAGAGTTACTCTAATAAGCTGTAAGCCGAAACACTCGAAACACAAAACACAAAAAAACAAAAAAAAAAAACTGCATAAGCATAAGCACAAATAATAATCGCGAGTGAGTGAGAACGCAATGTCGAAAACAGCCGCGAAACGTGTGCGAAGCGAGTCGACCGCTGATATTGCTGGCCGCACCTCTGATGCACTTTCTCCACTGCTGGTTGAGCTGATCAATGCACGGTTCTCTGAACAGGCGAAGCTCATCAGTATGAACATTCGTGAAGCTGAGGGGAGAATTTTGAAGGAGCTCGACACCAAGCTCAATGGCATTGCAGGTGAGCTTGAGCTACTAGCCAAGAGAGTCCAGCATCTTGAGGATGAAAACATTCAGGCACTGCGGGAAAGGGTGTCGGATCTTGAAGCAAAACTGGGAGCTCGTCAGTTGGCAGAGGAGAATGCCAAAATTGCAAACGATATTCGCATTCATGGTATCCCAATGAGTGAGAATGAAAACCTGAAAACCATCATGCACAACTTATTCTTCTCACTCAATCTCACTTCCCCGCCGCCGAGAATAAGTGAGGTGTTTAGAATAAAAACGCGTGGCCCGACACATACCGTTTTAGATCCGATTGTGATCGTAACGTTTGTCAGCTTCCGAGATAAAATGGCACTACTACGCGCCGCGGGAGCACACCGACGGAGCTCTAAGATGCCACTGACTCTAAATCTCTTGAGACTCAACTCTCAAGCGCCCTTTTACATTAATGAGCAGCTGTCAAAGCTCAACTATCAAATTTTTAAAGAGGCGCTTAAGCTTAAAAGCATAAAGCTTTCTCAGCGGTCTTTACGCGCTCCGCTCAGGTGTACGTCAGGCAAGGCGGAGGCAGCGAGTGCATTTGCATTAAGAGCATGGAAGAGCTTTTATCTCTTTCTAATACCGGCGTGGTGGACAACACTAGCTCTTCAGATCTGGCCTCTTCATCTGTGGGGAACTTATTTCGTTCCCAATAAACATCTGTATTTTGTAATTATTTGTATTTTTAATTATTTTTGTATCCCAAAAACTCTTATTTGTCAACATTTACATTTTAGTGAGTTAGGTATTAGCTTTAATTCTCTTTGGTGCGTTTCTAAAATTAGGTCTCATCTTATATGTTGGATAATATGATTGATCCAATGGCGAACAGTAATGTTATGCTTAGAATTCTAGCTAAGAAACAACGTTGGCTTAACATTTGCCATATTAATGCTCAAAGTTTAGTCAGAAAGATGGATGAGTTTAGATATATGTTTGTTAAGTCAAATGTTGATGTAGTGTGTGTATCGGAGACATGGTTTATGACTCAAATGTGTGATCTGTTAGTTTCATGTGAAGGTTTTACTGTTTTTCGTGCAGATCGTGTTGGACATGGAGGGGGCGTGGCAATTTTTGTTAATAATAAGCTGCGATCCAAGCTGATGTGTAAGCATGAAGAAGGAAGTACAACGGAGTTCATATTTGTTGAAATAAGCTGTCCACAGTGTTTTCGTAAAATGCTTATTGGTTGTGTTTATCGTCCGAATCGTGCAGCGTCATACTCTAATATAATTTCGTCGATTTCTATGTTAACTGTTTCATATATTGACATTGCGATCCTCGGAGATTTTAATAGCAATGTGTTGTACCACAATGATCTCACCAACAATATGGAATCACTTGGATTACACCTAGTCAATACAACTTATCCAACCCATTTTACTTCTACTTGCAGTACACTCTTGGATTTGATCTTTGTTAGTAATTCATTAAAAGCTCTTATGTATGACCAAATTTCTGTCCCTTGCTTCTCCAAACATGATCTTGTCTTTGTGTCGTACGATGTTTGTATTAATAAGTTGGACCTAACATATACATATAGAGACTTTAGAAATATAGATATGAACTTTTTATCTGACGAATTTAATAAATATGACTGGACCTTAATATACAACATGACCACAGCTGACGAACAGGTTGAATATCTGCAGGGTCAAATAATAGATCTGTATAATACTTGTGTCCCATCAAAATCTAAACTTCCCCAGCCTCGCGAGAAGCCCTGGCTAACACATTTTGTTAAAAGAGCTATACTAAAAAGAAATGAAGCCTACAACAAATGGAAGAGATTTAAGACTGACTTTTTGTATGATACCTTCAAAAGTTTACGACGTGCAGTTGTTAAATTGATTAATAATGGTAAGAAGCGATTCTATTCCCAGAAATTCCAACAATCCATCTCGTCAAGAGATCAATGGAGAATTATAAATGAAATTGGAGTGGGAAAGCAAAATGTTAGAACCAGTGTCGAAGTTAATGCTGAAGAGCTTAACCAAAAGTTCGTCAACTGCGCTGTACCTGAGGCCCCAGCCAATGAATACCTTAACTGTGATCCTCCTAACCGTGATATTAGCTTTAGTTTTAGGTGTGTCAGAAATTATGAAGTCCTTGAATCTATGTTAAATGTCAAATCAAATGCAGTTGGACTGGATGATATAAATCCTAAATTTGTCAAAATTATAATTCCGTCTATCTTAAATCAGGTTACACATATTATGAATACAGCAATCACTACTTCCGCATTTCCAGAAAAATGGAAACTTGCTAAGATTATCCCTGTCCCTAAGGGTAATGGAGATTTCAGACCAATCTCAGTTCTACCTTTCCTATCCAAAATGTTTGAAAATTTACTAGCAAACCAAATAAATGAATATATGGTTACCAACAGTCTTCTCAGCAATGACCAATCCGGTTTTAGGAAAAACAGAAGCTGCACTACAGCAATCCTTAATATTGTTGAGGATATACGTAGAAGCATGGATGATGGCAATGTAACGTTCTTGACACTGCTTGACTAAAGCAAAGGTTTTGATACTGTCAACCATGACATACTATGCACCAAAATGAAGAAGCTGTATAGTTTGACAGCCACAGCCGATTCCTTATTACGCTCATACCTAGTAAACCGTCTTCAATCTGTTGTCACACCGTCAAGTTCGTCGTCATTTCTGTCTCTGAGCCGTGGAGTGCCACAAGGATCGGTTCTTGGGCCGTTACTATACTCGTGTTATGTCAATGATTTGCCCAATGTCTTTTCTGAATGTAATGTCCATATGTATGCTGATGATGTTCAGTTGTATTGCTGTAGTCCATTGTCCAGAATTGATGAATGTGTAAGTGTAACTAATAGAGAACTGGTCAAGGTGAGCGAGTGGTCACGAAGTAATGGCCTTGGTATAAACACGTCCAAAACTAAGTGTATAGTAATATACAACAAGTGGAAACGTTGCAGTCGGACGCAACCGACTGCGGCATACTCGATACCAGTATTAAAACAGGTAAAAAGAGGCCTGATTGCTAAGGGGTACGGATGGGGCAGGGGTGTACGCTGCCTTAAAGATTCTCCGATGCAGATAGGGATGCAACCAACTATCTTCCTTCCAAATTTGGTGACTCTAGCTGAAAGTTTGTAAAAAGTGGGGAAAGAGGGGCTGGGGGCAGTATGGGTGGGCGTGGCATCCAAATCTTTGCTGCAGATATTTGTGAAATGTCAATTGCTATCTTCATACCAAATTTGGTGACTCTAGCTCGAAGTTTGTTAAATGTGGGGAAAGGGGGTCTGGGGCCGGTATGGGTGGGCGTGGCATCCAAATTTTTGATGCAGATCTTTGTGGAATGTCAATTGCTATCTTCATACCAAATTTGGTGACTCTAGCTCGAAGTTTGTTAAATGTGGGGAAAGGGGGGCTGGGGCCGGTATGGGTGGGCGTGGCATCCAAAGTTTTTCTGCAGATCTATGTGGAATGTCAAGTTCTACCTTCCTTCCAAATTTGGTGACTCTAGCTCAAAGTTTGTAAAAAGTGGGGAGAGGGGGGCTGGGGGCGGTATGGGTGGGAGTGGCATTCAAATTTTTGCTGCAGATCTATGTGGAATGTCAAATGCTACCTTTATACAAAATTTGGTGACTCTAGACTCAAAGATTGTAAAAGGTGGGGAAAGGGGGTGGAAGGGGTGCTCGTGGCTCCAAAACTTTGATGCAGTTTTTTTGGGGTCGTTGCAAGCTATCTTCCTGCCAAGTTTGGTGGCTCTAGCTCCACAAATATGGAAGATACACGCATTCTCGTTTTTGACGAAGCGTTGGGGCAGCTGGAGGTGGCTAGGGCGGTATTGGTAGGCGTGGCATCCAAACTTTTGATGCAGTTTTTGGGTTGTCATCATCACCTATCTTGGCACCAAACTTGGTGGCTCTAGCTCAAAAACTGTAAAAGATATAGGCTTTTTTGACTTAAAAATGCGGGGGGGGCTGGGGGCGGAGTGGGTGGGCGTGGCTCCAAAACTTTGATGCAGATTGTTGGGGGTCGTTGTCAGCTATCTTCCTACCAAATTTGGTGACTCTAGCTCGAAGCCTGTAAAAGGTGGTGACAGGGGGGCTATGGGGCTTGGGGCGGTATGGGTGGGCGTGGCATTCAAATTTTTGCTGCCGATCCATGTGGGATGTCAATTGCTATCTTCATACCAAATTTGGTGACTCTAGCTCGAAGTTTGTATAAAATGGGGAAAGGGGGGCTGGGGGCGGTATGGTTGGGCGTGGCATCAAAATTTTTGCTGCAGATCCTTGTGGAATGTCAAATGCTACCTTCATACCAAATTTGGTGACTCTAGCTCAAAGTTTGTATAAGGTGGGGAAAGGGGGGCGGAATGGTTGGGCAAGGCTCCAAAACTTTGATGCAATTCTTTTGGGGTTGTTGCCAGCTATCTTCCTACCAAATTTGGTGGCTCTAGCTCCACTACTCTGGAAGATACACGCATTCCCGTTTTTGACGAAGCGTTGGGGCAGATGGGGGTGGCTAGTGCGGTATTGGTGGGCGTGGCATCCAAACTTTGGATGCAGTTTTTGGGGGACCATCATCACCTATCTTGGCACCAAATTTGGTGGCTATAGCTCAAAAACTGTGGGAGATATAGGCTTTTTTGACTTTAAAATGCGGGGGGGCTGGGGGCGGAATGGGTAGGCAGGGCTCCAAAATTTTTGATGCAGTTTTTTGGGGGTTGCTAGTAGCTATCTTCTCACCAAATTTGGTAGTTCTAGCTGTCAGGATGTGCGAAATATGTGGATTTATCGGTTTTGAGTTATCGAATTTATCGATTTGCGAGCCCCCCAGTTATCGTAGAACCCCCATCTTGACACTTTAATTTACTATCCCATAGATAAAGAGAACTGGAAAGTTTCAAGTCTCTAGCTTGAAGGGTGTGGAAAAAAGTTGCGTTCATACAGACGGACAGACGGACAGACACCATGACGGACATTGCACAAACCCAATATACTCTTTACCTTCGGTATCGAGTATAAAAAGTCCATAGACACCCTAAACTTGGGAAAAATTAAAATTGACCATAATTCTATTGACTACGTAGACAGGGTAGCTAACCTAGGCATAACGTTTAATAAGACACTGACTTGGAGTGACCACATAATCAAATCCATAGGTAGAACTTATTCAGCCTTAAGAACTCTATACCTGACACAGCATCTCCTGCCAATTAATATTAAACTCATTGTTGCTAAGACATACCTTATACCAACTCTCTTTTATGGAGTAGAAATTTTTTCAAACCCTGACGCTGCTAGTAAGCACAGGCTCAATGTTGTGTTCAATAGTATTACGCGTTATGTGTTTAATTTAGGAAGAAGAGACCATGTTACACCATATGCATTCAAAATATATAACCTTAGCTTGAAAAACTGGATTCAGCTTAGAGCATTAATATTGTTACACAAAATTATAAATACAAAAGAGCCCAGTTATCTTTATAATAGATTGATTTTTTAACTTCACGTCGGACAAATAATTTAACAACTGTACGTCATCGATTATCTGTCTCTGAACACCAGTACTATATACACACTGTTCGCCTGTGGAACAACCTACCACACGACCTAAAGATAATTAGAAGCGCACCACAATTTAAAAGCACCCTTCTGCTGCATTTACAAAATAATATCTAACTGAAACAATTCTAATATATATAAAACTAAGCTTACTAATGCTAATCTTCTTAAGAGGAAGACTGTTCTTCCAATTTCCTTCTTTTCTTGTTTTGTATAATTTAAATTATTTGTATTATTTAAATTATCTGAATAATTTAAATTACTTCTCTCTATTTTCTTCTTTTTCTTTTCTCTGCTTTGTTACTTTTAATTAATCAATTAATAATTTTGTTTTAGTGACTAGTGCCTTAAATTTAAGTTTCTTGGAACTTGTAGCACTAGGATGTTAATCAAATAAATAAAATAATTTTTAGTCTAGTTCAAAATGTCATCTGATTCGGACGAAGACATTATTCCTGCGCTTTATCAATGTGTAAGATTATGTGAAAGTGATGAAAATAAAACTAGAAAGCAGTCGCCGACTAACACTCATCGCGAGCAGACGTCAGTTACTAAGCAATCGTGTTTTCTTATCAGTGATCTCTTTTTCTTACCTTCTTTGTGTGCACAGCCAAAAATAAAGCTGATTTTTTCGTTCTTTTCTCTCTTGCACGTGGGCT
The DNA here is from genome assembly GCA_030179655.1 of Scaptomyza flava. Lineage (NCBI taxonomy): Eukaryota > Metazoa > Arthropoda > Insecta > Diptera > Drosophilidae > Scaptomyza > Scaptomyza flava. The sequence goes on along the minus strand of JARNME010000481.1, from coordinate 222,719 downwards.
AATAAGAAAAAAGCCTTACTAAAGACTAATCTTGTCTAAGTTAGCCAGCATGGGCGGCCCGGGGCCACCCAATTTGGGGAACAATCGGTTCGGCGCTCTGGCTCCGACTGAGAGTCCCCCATTAAAAAAACGCAGACACCCACCAAAACCTTTATCCGATTTTCCTGATCTTCCAGTAACAAGCACCAAACACCCCAAGTACATAATTATTTCTGGGAAAAATAGCGAAAAAACCATTTCCGAATATTCTTGTTTTGCTGTTCATAAAGCACTTAAACTTATTAATAAGAATTTCAGTTAAATTTCAAACCTTAAAGACGGCAACTTGTTAATGCTTGTGAACACAGAAAAAGACGCCAATATATTCATTAAAACAACAGATCTGCCAGGCTTATGCAAAATCGAATGCAGACTCCACGAAGGTCTGAATTCCATAAAAGGCACAATCTATGCACCTTACCTAGTAAATATCCCAGAAGCAGAGATTGTTGAAGAACTGAGCTCCCAGAAGGTTACCTCGGTTTATAAGTTCACTAAGCAAACCGACGGCACTCCACAGCCCAGCGGAGTAATGCTCTTGACATTTGATTTATACAACTTGCCTCCCAAGATTGATGTCTCATGGCACACCGTTAAGGTATCGGAATATATTCCAAACCCTATGAGGTGTAAATCTTGTCAAAAACTTGGACATACACAAAAATTTTGTAAAAACGAACCAGCATGCAATACTTGCGGTGCCACCCCTCACTCCGGTACTTGTACCCCCAAATGCGTTAATTGCTCAGAAAGCCACGCAGCTTCCGATAAGCAATGCAATGCATTTAAACAACAAAAAGAAATACTTAAGATAAAAACAACAAAAAATGCACAATGCGCGAAGCAAGAAATTACTACAAAGCCACACTGCTCAAGACCTCTAGCCCAAGCAGCTACGCAGGTGTTGCTGCGATAAGACAAAACGAATACGAAACAAAAGCTAAAGACAATAAGAAATAGTCTATCACCGCGAACGCGATTGCTAGCTCTGCTGACGTCCGTCTCGCGTCTGGCGACTCAATAACTCCCTCCCCTTCATTCCCCCAAAAACCATTTCACTTCCCCAACTATACGAAAAACAACACAACAAACACACCAACTGATACAGTTAAAAAATCATCAAAATCCACTACAGAAAACCAAAACATATTTACCCACACACACTCACAAAATTACCCAACAACTAAATGCAAAACATATGTAACTATTGACTCTGACTTTGACTCAGACGAGTCAATTACTAACCCAAAACTAAACAACAAAAATAAAAACGCTGACCTTGACCCCGATAAGTCAATGTCAGTTCAATAATAAAAAATATAAAAAAATAGATAAAAAAAATAAATAAAATAAAATAAAATCCAACCCCCTGAAGACATATAACTTAAACTAGTAATACGTTCTCATGACACTAAATGTTATACAATGGAACTTAAATGGATACATAAATAACTACGACGAACTAAAAATATTAATAACTAAAAATAGTCCAGATGTTATATGCCTCCAGGAAACACACCTACCTTATAATGCTAAAACCATAATTTGCCCAAAACAATATACTGGTTACTTTACCAATATGCCATTTAATTTAAACGCCAAGCAAGGAGTAGGGATTCTTGTTAAAAGACACCTACCCCACTCCCTACTTCAATCTGCTCCAAATCCAAACATTTTGCATATTGCCATTCAGCTAGACTTTAAATACTTATATTCCACCAGATCAATCTTTTTCTGGCAGCGAATTATTTTCAACTATAAATTATATGAGCCCGCCCTTGTTGCTACTGGGTGATTTTAATGCCTGGGCTCTGCCTGGGGTTCCAGCTGCACAAATACCAGAGGTAAAAAAATAATAATAATAATAAAGAAGCAGTTACTCAGTCTAACTTAGTGCTCCTAAACGATGGGACCGCAACACATTTTTCTACCCACAAAACCTTCACACATGTAGATCTTACGTTTATTTCTCCCGTGCTCTACCCCTTTTGCAAATGGGCAGTCCTGCCCGACCTATATGGCAGTGACCATTATCCGATAGTCACACATTTGTCCCACCGACACAACTTCGAAAAGGCTTCATTCTCTCCCAAAAACAAAACCGAGTTAGCCAATTGGGATCTGTTCAGTTCGACTTGCGAAGAACATTCCCAATTCGCCACCAACTCGGATATTCAACTTCAAGTAGCCAAACTAACTCGTTGTATCAGAACAGCAGCCAATATTGCAATACCACAAACTAAGCCGCATACTTATAAAAAAAGAATCTGTTGGTGGAACAAAGACCTTAGCAATTTACGGTACAAAAAACAACACCTTTGGCAAATATACAAACACCAAATGACTGATGCTAATCTTGTAAACTATAAAAGAGCCAATGCACATTTCAAACGTTCAGTCAAGGCAGCCAAGAGGGAGTGCTTTGGTGTATTTACATCAAATATAACACCCCAGTCTACAACAAAAATGATCTGGTCCGATATTAAAACACTCGTGGGAGCCCCAGCCCTTCGAATAAAATGCATCAAGGCACAAAACAGTTTGCTAACAGCACCTCTGGATATTGCAAACGAATTCGCAAAAAATTGGTCAGAATATTCCAGTGACAACAATTTCAGCAGGGAATATACCCGAGAAATGGAAACTCTACTCGGCTACGTACATACTCCCAACGACCTCACCCCGTCAGCTAGACAGCTTGAACATGAATTCACAAAAGTAGAACTTGAAGTTGCCCTACAAAAGGCGAAAGGTAAAACACCAGGTCACGACCGCATATCCTACCCGATGCTAAAGCACTTGCCACCTTCTGCCAAGGCTAGGCTCTTGGGAGTATATAATTTGATTTTTAGCCAAGGTCGATATCCCCATGTCTGGAAATCGGCAATTGTAGTGCCTATACCTAAACCCAACATGCCAGTATCAGAAGTCACCAGTTTCCGCCCAATATCACTTCTTTCATGCCTTAGCAAAACCCTCGAAAAAATGATAGCTCATAGGCTCATGTGGTACATCACTAAAAATAAATTCTTAAGCTCTAATCAAGTGGGATTTAAACCCCAGCACAGCACGATGGACTCCCTGCTGCACCTGCAGCATTTCGTGTCGGATGCTCTTTCGAGTAAAAATCATGTCACCCTTCTGGCGACTGATTTCGAAAAAGCTTTTGATCGCGTGGGTGTTCATACTATTCTTCAACAGCTTGCAACATGGGGGGTGGGTATGAAAGTCTTCAATTTAGTGACTCAGCGCTCATTTCGAGCTAAGTTTAACAAAGTGCTTTCCGCTTATCAAAAATTACATAACGGCATACCCCAAGGATCGCCGTTATCAGTCGTTTTGTTTATTATCGCATTCGAGCAAATCAATCAAATTATTTTGAAATATAAACATATTAAACTTGTAATGTATGCCGACGATGCCATTATTATAAGCAAAATCAAAGATCTAGTAAAACTTAACATAAATTTCAATAAAATCTTAGATGAAATACATAACTGGGGTCTGAGCTCTGGTTCAACCCTCTCTCCTAGCAAATGTAAGATCCTACACATCTGTAAAAAAAACCGGTGTACATATCCTAGCTTAAATTTTAATTCTTTTCCCATAGAATGCGTCGAGGCTCTTAGGATACTTGGTGCATATTTTGATAAAAAAAATGACATTTAAAAAACATTGTCTATTTTTAAGGGACAGCCTTGAAAAAAAAAACAAATGTAATAAAATACCTTACATCCAAGCACTCTCTTATAAACGTAAATTCTTTAATCAATGTCACTAGGGCGCTGATACTCGCCAAAATCGAATACGCGCTTCCAATGTTTGGATGGTGTGCAAAGTCTCATTTAAAGCTTTTTAAACCTGCTTACCACACTGCAGTTCGACGTAGCATTAATGCATTCCCAACATCACCAACAAAATGCATTTTGGGCGAAGCTGGCTTGCCATCCATCGAGTTCAAAATCAAAGAAGCCACAACTAAACTTATCACAAAACTCTTTTGTTCCCCGAACAAACTCCTGCATAACGAAATGCGGAAAGCTGTAAAACAACGTAAAAAATACAAGTACCTTTCAACAATTCGTCGATGCGCCTCTCTTTCAAAAGAATATAACATCTGTCCACCACCAGTGATGTACCAATCAAAAACAGCACCGTGGCTTCTGCGGCCATCGTCGATTCATATATCTCTTCGGGAGTTCCCCAAGGACAACACCAGCGGGGTTTCTTTCCGCAAAATTTTTGCCGAAGAGGCAGCCAAGCCAATATTTAAAAACAGAAGCTGGTTGTTCACTGATGGCACGAAAACACAGCGCAATACAGCGTTTGCGTGTGTTGATCAGGAAGGGAAATTAATTGCATCAGGCTGGCTCCCGAAATATTGCTCAATATTCTCAGCTGAAGCAGTAGCTATCAAAAAAGCCATAGCCTACGCACAAGGAAGACCCGGAAACTACGTTATATGTAGTGACAGCTTATCCGCAATGGAAGCTATAATCAACATTGGAAATATGGATCCAACGATTTGCCAAATACGTGGTGCCTTAATAAAGACTCCATATAAACTTCAACTTCTTTGGGTACTTAGTCATAAAAGTATCAAAGGGAAGGAACTAGCGGACGCTGCAGCGAAAATAACATCAAAGTCACCATCAATCACCGTTATCCCCTCCCTCCAAAAAGACATACAAAAAGCTCTCCAACCCCACCTTCATTCACAGATGATCGAAAACTGGGCATCCTACCAGCACAGGTATAAGTTATTTAACCCAAACCTGGAAAAGTTTCGATACCCTATAAACTGTCACCGAGCAAAAACTCGCATCTTTATCCGTCTCCGAATTGGACACTGCACTACCACTCATGGCCACCTACTTACTGGAGCTACCAAGCCTCCTTGTCATCTATGTGGACAAGACTTATCCACCACCCATATTTTGGATACTTGCCCCAAACTGGAGAGTATCAGAAAAGCCATTTTTACGAATTCTCTTCCGTCAATATATCTGTCAACAGTTTCCACAGTTAATATAAATAGAATTTACGACTTCATAAAAAAATTTAATTTAATTGACCACATTTAGTAACTTAAACTTTGTAAAATAGAGCTGAAGGCCTCGACGCTAGCGCTCTTATGATATAATTAATTAGAATATTATTTATTTTTTCAAATGTATTATAGTTAATTTTAAATAATAAAAATAACAACTAGAAAGTATTGGGTACATCCTTACTGCAGAATTTTAAAAGAGAAATATAGGTAGGTAATATTATATTTAGTTAAAATAGATAATACAGGCAAACCTATATGGTGTGAACGCTAGATTCAAAATGTTGAAATTTGTTCACACAATCCAGTTTGTTATCACTTTCCAGGTTTTATTTATTATGTTAATTGTTGTTGGGCTTTGCCGTATGCTGTTTTGCTTGTTGGATTCAGTGTGTGCAGCTCCATAAGCAACCGTGTCATGTTCGTCACGAACACTTGTATAAAGATGTTGGTTGGGTTCGGTGTGCGCAGCCCCCATGAAACTCTATAGAAAAACGGCTTTCGACAATGTTCGCTCCCAACAAAGGCTATGGTTTTTGTTTGTCGGTCTTGGTGTGCGGCCGGCCATAAGAAGAAATGGATTCATATTCGGTTCGAAAAAAAAACGCTTAAAGACGTTTTGTTGGCTCCGGTGTGCGGCCGGCCTTAGAAATACTAGAAATTTTGTACCTATATCTCTTCAAACTCGTAGTTCTAATTATGCTCTTCAAAACCCCTTTCGTATTCTGTGTTCTATTTATAACGATCTTTCCCATATAATACACAGTGCCACTCCTACTTGCTCTATTAAAAAGATAGTTTTGTGTCATTTGTCTGCATGTTCGCGATCATCGTAACCGCACGATAAGCGGAGCGCCCCTCGGTCGGATGGGCAGGAGGCGGGTCGCACTGTGCGTGGGTCCGCGCGTGAACAAGCTGGTGCTTGGTATCGTTGGGCCACTTGACTGTACTGTTCGTTAGTACATATACGTCCAATAAAATAATTGCATAGATAATCGTTGGGTTGTGCCTTACAACTGTGTACTATTGAGAACATTTGAAGCTCACATAAATGTTGAGTATTGTAGTTCTGTAAAGTCTATTAAATACATTTGTAAATATGTTAACAAGGGCAGTGATCAAGCATCATTTACTCTTGAAGACCAACGTAATGAAATTAATATGTACGAAAGTGGCCGCTGTATAAGTAGCTCAGAAGCGGTATGGGGAATCTTTGCATTTCCCATACATGAACGTTTTCCGGATTTTACACACTTAGCTGTTCATTTCGAAAATGGTCAACGGATATATTTTAACCCCAATAATCCGCAACAATTACTTGACAGATTAAGCATTACACCCAAAACCACTTTGCTAGCCTTCTTTGAGCTATGCACACGTGATGAGTTTGCAAGAACGCTTCTATATTGTGAAGTTCCATCTTTTTTTACATGGAACAATAAAAAATTTCAAAGAACAAAACGAAGGCATGATGTGCCAAATTTTCCTATTCATCCCAATAATACAGAATGTTTTTATTTAATGCCCCGATTCCACTAGAGCAAGATGCAAGTATGCAATTGGTATTCGAAGATGCCGCATCTTTTTGTATTAGAATCCCATTTGTACGATGGGAATCTTATTCAAATTTTCCCCGTTGGTCGGCTGCATTCCCAGTTGGTTCGAAACCGACCAACTGGGAATGTTAGAAGTTAACATAACAGAGCACTGAACAGAGCTTTAACATAGTCGATAGTATGAAATTTGTAATTGATACTTGGTTTAAACAGTGCCGATTTGAGTAAAACAGCTTGTCATCAAGTGGATGTCCAAGCAAACTGGGATATTTGCTAAACCATGTTTGCATTTTGCGCACAAATTAAAGCAATAATTTTTGCTTTTTTGGCTTCACTAATTTTATTTGTGTTCGAGCTTATATTTGCTTCCAATTAAATACATACAAACCGTTAATGGTATAGCATACGCATCATTTCAATTGGCGTGTAAAGCTCTAGGATTACAAGAAGATGATAAGTAATGGGATTCAACTATTGCCGATGCTGTCATATGTCAAAATCCTACAAAACTAAGAGAACTTTTTGCAATAATGTTAGTATTTTGTCAAATTTCGGATGCTTTTAAGCTTTGGAATACTTATAAAGAGAGTTTCTCCGAAGATATTTTAAGAGCCTTTCATAATTCACAAGACAGAAATATTGATCAAACTATTGTGAATAATGTATTTAATAAATGTCTTATGTACATTGAAGATATAGTACTGTCTATGTACTGAAATACTGTCTAGTACTGAAATGCTTCTTCAAATAGGAAAGGGATTATTTCCAACCCATGATGGCAAAATAACTGTACCATCAACTTTGTGTCATGTTGTGAAAAGTATTGAAGAACTAACTCTAAAAATATTTCCGGATTTTGCAAATATCACTTAAAAATCAGTCGAATGGTTTTCAGAACGTGCTATTTTGACTGCGAGAAATGACAATGCATTGGAAATAAACGACTTTTTGTTAAAATCATTTCAAAATGAAGAAATTACATATAACTCTATTGATTCTGTGACTGAAATCGAAGATGCAGCTCATTACCCCGTCGAGTTTCTTAGTTCATTCGGCTGGCCTGCCTCAACATAAATTAACTTCAAAGATTGGTTCACCTGTAATGTTGATTCGCAACTTGAAACCGCCAAAACTGTGCAATGGTACAAGATTGCAAGTTAAAGTCCTTCATAAGAATGTTGTCGAAGCAATTATCTTTACTGGCAATGGTATAGGGGAAACGGTTTTTATACCGAAAATTCCATTAATACCTTCTGATTCTGAATTGCCAATTCAATTTAAAAGATTGCAAATTCCTTTAAAATTTTGCTTTGCCTTAACAATTTATAAATCACAGGGACAAACTCTTAACTTAGCCGGACTAGACTTCAGACACGATTGTTTCTCTCATGGCCAATTTTATGTAGCCTGCTCATGAGTCAGTTCACCAGAAGGTTTAGTTGTATTAGCACCTGACAGAAAAATAAAAAATGTCGTTTATAAAGAAGCTTTTAAAAGTTGTTAATAATTGCAAATTAAATTCAGTAAGTGGATAAGGACTAATGGGGAAATCAGAATAAAGAATTACGCGCCTGATTCTCTACCTTAATGGTGCTGTGGAAAAGAGAATATTAAATACTTTGCTTTGACATGTTGTTAAATATTTTATAATTTACTTATTTTATATCTATCTTCTATTGCTTAAATTAATATAAACTATCGGTGCAGCGAAGTAAGCGGGGCACTTAGTACTAGTGCTTAATATAGCATCTTCCGACTGTAATTGTCACATTCCGGTACTTGCATATGTATACTAATGATTTCAAAGGATTCATGTTGGCTGCAATTTTATTGTGTCCTCAATATACAAATTGATTTAGAAAATTTTATATATATTTTTTACATGCTTTTATTTAACTTGACTTGTCTTGTTTGTTTGTTTGGTTGCACCGGATTCTTGTAATCAAATTTTCACCGATTTCCCGACTAGCTAGAGCTTTGAAATTTTCACCAAACATGTGTTTCAAATGACAATACTTGTTATATAAGTTTTTGCCACGATAAAATATGTAATATCATGTACAAACCACGAAAACCAGTTTTCTCTTCTGCTTAAATTACTTATTTAACTGGTAAAATTGACGAGCTTTGGTGGCATAATGAGAAGACAGCCGCTTCACTGGCCGAAGGTCGTGGGTTCGATCTCCGATCGAGGCATACCTTGTTGTATTTTGTATTTTTCTTTTTTATACCCTTAACCCATAAAATGGGTAAATAAGGGTATAATGGTTTTGTGCAAAAGTATGTAACAGGCAGAAGGAAGCATCTCCGACCCTATAAAGTATATATATACTTGATCAGCATCAACAGCCGAGACGATATAGCCATGTCCGTCTGTCCGTCTACAAGAGCTACAGACTTCTTATTTTGTATTTAAGTTCTCCTATACCATGAGCAGAACAAGTTTGCTTCAAATTATCGATAACTATTCTGGTTTCCGATATACACATAATATCGATAACAATAAAATATCGAATTTGGAAAATCTAAAAATGAGGGTTGAAGTAATGGATAATGATAGAACTTTTCTGAAAATTTCGTCCAAATCGGTTGAGAAACACCGGAGATATTGAACTTAATCGATGGAAGCTAAGCCAGTATACCAAAGTCTTATATAAATTAAATATATTTATTGCAACTGGGTTCAGGGTATCTTCTAGTCGGGCTCTCCCGACTAGAGCCTTCTTACTTGTTCATTATACTAGCAGAGCCGGCCACGCGTTGCTGTGATTTTTTTAAATGTAAAATTTAGTCAAAGTTGTCTGGCAATTGGATGAGGTTAGATTTTTTTGGTGGCATTTTACTGATAAAACAATACAGCAAACACTCGATAACGTGACCTAATTAAAACCAAGGCAGTTCACGTTGGCGTAAGTGTTCACGTTTGCGAATGCCAAAATAGTATAAAATGCATACATATTTACTCATACAGTGGACGCTCACTAATTAGAACTCTCGGAAATTAGAATCTTCCAGAAATTAGAACCCGTGTTTTAATTGCATTGAACGCTCTGAAATTAGAACCGCGGTTCTAATTTGAGAGCGTTTTTTTTTTTTATTTTCTGGTGAACTTTTATTTTGGTTTGCCTTTTAACAAATTGCATATAAAAAGGGGATTCACCCAACTGCGTGTGTTTAAGAGCGTTTTTTTTTCTGGTGAATTTTTGTTTTGGTTTACCTTTTAACAAATTGCATATAAAAAGGGGATTCACCCAACTGCGTGTGTTCCGATTCTATTTGTGTGCACTCATATTTGGTCATTCACATGCAAACTTTTGACAAGCAAGCACATATTCGGGGATTAAGAGAAAACTAATTTAAAATGTCGAATAAGCGTAAGAAAAACACTTTGTCTTTGGAAACTAAAGCAAAAATAGTAAAACAACTCGATGAAGGCGTTCCAGCAAACCGTTTAGCCTTAGATTACAATGTGGCAAAATCTGCCATCAGTTATATTAAATCGAAAAAGGAGTTAATCTTGAATGCCGTATCAAACACATACCAGGAGGCAAAAAATAAATCCTTGCACAATGCTGAATATCCTGAAATGGAAACACGTCTATATGAATGGTTTTTAAATCAACGGCAAAAGAAGTGCACTATGACTGGACCAATTTTACAAGCGAAAGCTAAAACCATATTTAGTGAAGTGTATCCCAATAAGGATGAACGATCATTTTGTGCAAGCGATGGCTGGTTCACCAAATTCAAAAATCGACATGGCATTCGTTTTTTAAAAATTAGTGGCGAGATACTGTCTAGTGATGTAATGGCGGTTGCTCCTTTTATACACAGATTTCGAGCAAAGGTCACTGAAATGGAGCTAATGGAGACACAAATATATAATGTCGACGAAAGTGGACTCTTTTTCCGTTGCCTACCAGACAGAACATACGTTGCCGCTTGCGAAAAGAATGCCCCTGGATGCAAAATACAAAAGGAACGCATTTCAATTCTACTCGGAGCAAATAGTGATGGCTCACATAAATTAAAGCCATTGGTGATTGGAAAAGCAAAACAACCAAGATGCTTCAAAGGATATGTCAACCCACTGCATTACGACTTCTCAAAAAATGCTTGGATGACGTCGCGAATATTTCATGACTGGTTTCACGACATATTTATTAAAGAGGTGAATAGAATTTACAAATACATAACAGAGGTCTCCCCGCCTGTCACGAGTCCTTGACAAGTCTTTGAGTGGATTTAAAAAATATATATTTTCCATTTGCAGGTCAACCGATTTTCAGAAGAAAATAATTTGCCACCGAAGGCACTTTTGCTCATTGACAACTGCTCTGCTCATACACCAATAGAAAAACTACAAAGTGCCGATGGAAACATAGTTGCCTATTTCTTCCCACCAAACGTGACAGCAGCTGTGCAGCCAATGGACCAAAACCCCATAAAACTAACAAAACTAATATACAGAAGCAAACTACTTGCTCAATTAGTTGCTGAAGGTGGCGGAGTAAATAATTTTTTGAAGCAGCACTCAATCCGTGATGCAATCCCATTACTCAAACAAGCTTGGGATGAAGTGCCACAAAGAGTAATAAAAAATGCATGGTCCAAGCTACTAAACTGGGACGCAGACCACTACGACAGCGACGATGATCTGCCGCTAGCACAATTGACAGAAAGTAATCGGGAATGTAATGAACTTCTGCTTACTAACCAAACCCTCTTAGAAGCTATTGAACAGCGAAATTCCATCGGAATAGAGGAAATCGAAATGTGGAATGAAGACGCGTTTGGGGTACAGGAAGTCAGTAGCGAAGATGAGGCTTCAGATGACCAGGAAGACGCCGACGTCGATGGCACTCAAACACCTTCAGATGGTACGGCAATGGAAAGCGTCAATAATTTGCTGAAATGGTGCAAAAATAGTGAGACGCATAGTAGTAAGCACATGGCTAATCTTTTGGAGCTCCGTAAAGACATTGTGCTGTCTACTTTAAAGAAAACTAAAAAACAAACTAACATAACAGACTACTATAGTAAGCAAGATTACTTTAAATAATAAAAGAAAAATATATCTAAATGAAAGTTATTTAAGAATTTTTTTTTTCTCAATTATGAATGAACAAAACATTATTTTTCTTGAATGTTGAAAACAAATTAATTTTAATTAAAATAACATTCCCTTCGAAGCATTTTTAGCAGAAAAGAAGCCATTTCTTGCCTTATACGACATTTCAAAAATGCGTCCAGAAATTAGAACTTTTCAGAAATTAGAACTACCCCAGGAACCAACTGGTTCTAATTTGCGAGCGTCCACTGTATTCACATTTTATTGAATGTTTAAAGTACTTTAAGAAAACTTTTAATTAAAAAAATTCTGTGAATTTCTTTTGAGTTTTCTGCTTTTCTAATACTTTAAGCACAGCTATTTTTCTTATACGGTGCAGCACATTCGAATCATTTTGATCTATGCCTTCTTGGCTAGCCCACTTTACCGTTTTGTTGAAAACTTCAACTGCTTCAATTGATTTAATTTTCTCTGGTGTCTCTGAGATGAAGTCATTGTCGTCGGATTCGTCCTCCTGTTCATCATCATTGTTCGCAATGTCAACGTTAATATCATCGTTTTAGAATAGTTGTACACATTATAGAAAATTGAAATTAGCGCGACTTTAGTCTGCAGTTGACTTTTGTGAAATTTGTGGAGAGATAAAATGAAAAAAATATTAGAGCTCAATGTAAACATTGAAAAGTTGCTTGTTCATGTTATGAAGCTTTTCTCGTCTTGTTGACGTTGTAGAATGGTCAATGCACAGAAAATGTTGTTCACGTTTTAGACGAATCACGTTATCGAGCGTTTGCTGTACAATTGAAAATCTCAACTGTTTTATTAATCAATGACCTTCTGATACACGACATTTTTTGTTTAATTAGCAGGTGCAAGAACAAATAACGCAGATGGTCTGCCGATCCGTGAACATGCCACATATAATTGTCCGTGGGTAAAACATGGATTTTCTAGATTCAGAACCCAAATTTTTAAGGATTGGCCTTGTGATTTGTTGATGGTCATGGCGAATGCAAGACAGATCGGAAATTGAAGTCGTTTAAACTCAAATGCCAAGTCGGTTGGGATCATCGGTATCCTTGGAATGAGAACTTACTCTCCTTCGAATTTGCCTTTGAGTATCGTCGCGTAAGTCACATTGTTCATCAATTTCCTTACCACCAAATGGGTTGCACACAGTTTTTGTTGATTAATGTTTCGAAACATTATTACTACGGAGCCAACCTTGAATCTTAAATTGTACGGTGGGAAGCCCGGCACATCCAAGGAGTTTAAAAATTCTATTGGATAGTTGGTCGCTTCAACTTCATTTGTTACACAGTCATTTGATTTGTATGAATGCATTGTACCAATGATCTCATTCTGAATTATGAAGTTTAAGTCATCTACAACTTTATTCTTTGCCGCCAATATTGCTCGCTCACTGAACCATTCATTATTTTTGTGGTTAGTGATTATGTTTGGGAATACTTTGTTGATGAGTTCATCTTTTGATGAAACAAAGTTACAGAAACTCTACGGAAATGAAATCAATCCTGTCGATTCGTCGACAGGTACTCGACCTTTACCGATAGTCAGCAATTGCACAGAGAAATCTGTATTGTTCAGCAATGCAACTCTCATGTTTGTTGTCAGCTGAAATTTATTCACATAGCGCCATAGATTCGATGATTTGAGGCTAGCGTTTATTTCGTCTGCAGCAGTTGATCTTGGAATTGCTGGCAGTGTTTGGCAGAAATCTCCAGACAGTAAAATCATTGCGCCTCCAAAACATCTCGAGTAGATCTTTCAATGTTCTGTTAAGTGATTGCAGTTCACGTTTATGCGCCATTGTGCATTCTTCCCAAAAGATGATTTTCGATGCTAATAAAACTTTGGCCATTGAGGGGTAATTTGCAATATTACATGTTGGTTCTTCAATAGTTTGAAGATTTAACGACAATTTTAATGCTGAATGGGCCGTACGGCATCCGTCTAACAATGTAGCTGCTATTCCAGAAGAAACAACTGCAACCGCAATTTTGGATTTCGCACGAACAGTGGCTAAAATTACTGACATGAGGAATGTCTTACCAGTTCCACCAGGGGCATCCAGGTAATATAAACCACCATTTCCATCATCAATTGCCTTCATCAATGTATCATAAACTTTTATTCTAATTCCTGGTGATCGTAATCGCTTTCCCGTTCAAATTCACGATTAAATTCGTCATTCATTTCACGATCTGGCGCTTTTATTCCTAACCTGACTATTAAATTACCACACATGAGGTAACACATGTTTTCGATCAAGATCAAAGCCTTATTATGTATCTCGGCGTTCATCTGATGGTCGGGATTTCTTGAACTGATACGAATTTTATGTAAAAAATGTCTTCCGACATATTATCCTTGTATTTATGCCACAGGTTAGATGGGTTCGATAGAGAGCATGTCGAAATGATGATAGAAAATAATGTGCGTATCTGACTTGGTAAGGCAGAGATAATTGCATAAACGATTGTCGTTTCCCAATGGGTATCGTTTTCTAGTAAATTAAGTTTTTCACATGCAGCATGATATGTGGGGAATACTGTAGCATTCACAGTTCGTAGTGACTCAAAAGACGTTGGCCCACGAACATTTACCAGCAACAACCGCAAATAGAAACATTCATCATTCTTTGTTTGAACTGTATAAAAACGACCAAGAGCTGCATAAAGCACATCTGGATAGCCAGGAGCCGGACCGCGTTGCTTGCGTCTTTCAAAATTCTTCGATGAAGCATTCCAAGTATAATAAAGTGGCATCTTCGAGTAAAGCAAAGTTCGTGCAAACGGATCACTTTGGCAGATCGCAAAGAAACTGGTCAATGTTGTCGCTGGGGGTGTTTCAGCTCGTTGAACAGCATTCGAAGCCGTGAAATATACTCGTTGACCATTCTCTAGATGCACCGCCAAATGCACAACAGTAGGATGACGTTCGTGAATAGGGAATGCAAATATACGCTAAATCGCTATTATAGCGCTCCATTTCATCGTTGGTATTGGAGGTTTTGATGCCAAAAACCGCCATATCGCTGCCTTTCGCAACATATTTGTGTCTTAAATGTTTTCGAAATAATCGGCGAATGTGGAACAATCCAACTGTTGTCGACAACAAAATCCATTTTCCTCACTTTTATTGTGATAGTTCGACCGTTATCATCGCGTGATTGGGGATTGATGGCACTGTGATTTCACGACTTTCTTTTATTTATATATAGATGAACTTTTTTAAACTATCGATTACACATGTAAGCAAGAAAAAGTATAAAAGCATGTCTTCAAAACTTTTTTTGATTTACTTGTTTCTAATATTTATTCTACAAATCGGGCCTCGGATATCCTGAGATGCATTAAACGCTGGTCGAAGGAATTCAATCATCCTTTTATAACTAGAATTCTTTATTTTTATCTTGGACCTTGTGCTATTCCTGAAATAGCATCTTGAATATGGTGTCCCAAATGCTGAATTCATTAGAAAAAAATAGAATCTGCGCAAAAACAATATCTGAATTTTTCTCTCAGAGTTCTTAACTGAGAAACTAACATGAACTTACCATATTTTTATCATAAAATTCTACTGATGAGAATAAGGAATGTGCCGAAAAGAAACTGCACACTTTCAAACGTTAAAAGCTTTCAGTGGGAGCTTTCGATCATGCCGTGCGATGCACCGTTAGAAAGCTCTATCAATTCTTCGTTTTTTGCATGTTTTCTTTTCTTTATTCGTCGTACACATTACACGATGCCTCGAATTGAAGAGCAAGTTCGTAGGAAAATTGTGCACAATTACTGTACCGAAAATGGAGTGTCGTATCGAAAATTAACAAAAAGGCACAAAGTTAGTGCAAATAGTGTGGAGACAAGTTCTATAAAAGATTTGCCAAAAAACTGGAAGAAAACAAGTAAGAAAGCTCTAGTCGGGAGAGCCCGACTAGAAGATACCCTGAACCCAGTTGCAATAAATATATTTAATTTATATAAGACTTTGGTACACTGGCTTAGCTTCCATCGATTAAGTTTAATATCTCCGGTGTTTCTCAACCGACTTGGACGAAATTTTTTTTTAGATTTTTCAAATTCGATATTTTATTGTTATCGATATTATGTGTATATCGGAAACCAGAATAGTTATCGATAATTTGAAGCAAACTTGTTCTGCTCATGGTATAGGAGAACTTAAATACAAAATCAGAAGTCTCTAGCTCTTGTAGTCTCTGAGATCCACGCGTTCATACAGACGGACAGACGGACAGACAGACGGACAGACGGACATGGCTATATCGTCTCGGCTGTTGATGCTGATCAAGAATATATATACTTTATAGGGTCGGAGATGCTTCCTTCTGCCTGTTACATACTTTTGCACAAAACCATTATACCCTTATTTAGCCATTTTATGGGTTAAGGGTATAAAAAGGTCCACAGGATGATAGTGTTGTGTAATATATATATATATACAATAATATATTAATAGAATTGGCCTTAGGCAAATAAACGTAAACCCACGGTGCCAAATCTTTTAGCTTTCAAGCTTAAGCACCCACACGTGTCAAATACAGTTAGGAGCTTTTAAGCTTTCAATTTTAAGCTAATCTAAGCTTGCACGCACAACTAAACCAATGCGTAAGAGTTACATTGACAATCCTATTCACCGTTAAATAAGTTATGCTTAAGAACTAGATAAGTAACTATTCACACCTATGCTTACTTTACCTAGCCATAAGAACACATGTAAACTTTTGCTATAAATACGGACGCTGAGTCCATAATAAATCACTTAGAGTCAAGCTCTTGCCTTTCATTATAGTTGATAAAAAGGTTATAAGATTACTTCACAAAGATCCCACGTTGTCTGTTCGAGATTTAGCAAAGAAAGCCCATACAAGTATGATTCAACGAAATGATCGCTTGCTCACTGATGCAGTGTAATGCGTTATTATGGACGACGAAACATACGTAAAATTGGACTCAAAAACTTTACCAGGCCCCCAATTTTATACAAAAACTAAAGGTGGAACAGTTGACGACACAGTGTCCAAAATTCAAGTGGATAAATTTGGAAAGAAAGTGCTAATATGGCAGGCCATTTGCACCTGTGGCTTAAAAACAGGCCCATTTTTCACAAAGGGCACAAATTATGCTGACGGTTATCAGAAAGAGTGTTTAAATAAAAGGCTGATACCGTTTTATAAAAAACACAATGTATCGACAATATTTTGGACTGTCCCGTTCAACATTGGCGTTACTTGACACTCAACACATCAAAAGAGGAGAACCCACCAAATTGGAAAGAGCTTCGTCCCATTGAGAGATTTTGGGCCATTGTAAAGCGCAACTTAATAAAGAACGGCAGTCTTTGAAAACATGAAGGACTTTAAAAAAAAACTGGAAGCGTGCAGCCGGCAGGGTTACCAAAGAGGGTTCGCACAACCTGATGTGAGGGGTTAAACAAAAAATTCGATTGAAAATAAGACGCTAAAGTTTTTGAAATTTCTTAATGTAAAGTTAAAGTTAATGTTTTTCCCTAAAACACAAAAATAAATGTTGAAATCAAATAAAAAATATCGAATAACAATGCTTAGAGAAATATTTTTGAACTTAACCCTTTCATGACCGTGGGTGCTAACAGGGTACTTTGTACTCATAGGTTTGTAAATACCGTTATTTTGAGTATAATTGGTTGCGATTTTTTACCAAATTGTAGTCTAATATGCTTTGCAAGTTAAGAGTTGCTTTGTTTATAAAAAGCTGTGCTCGTGTTCATTCTGTAGCCGTTCGTCGTAGAATCAAGAGAAAAAATTATTTGCACGGAAAAAGTCAGAAAATAAAAAGTGTTTAAAAAATTAAAATTAACTATTTAATTGCAAAATAAAGAATACTTACAAATGAAAGCATTATTTAAAAAAAACTGAATGGTAAACAATCATTTAGTTTGAGTGCAATTATTTTGCAAAAGTGCACATTGTACCAATTAATCACTCAATCAAACCAACTTCTAAATTTTCGGCCTTATCCACCATCTCTTTCAAAGTTTCTTCTCCATTAGAGAATCATTTCAGTCAAAATTAGCAAACTTTTCAATTTCTGCCGGTACCAAGCCTCTTGAATTCATCTTAATCCGTGATAAAATTAAAAATTCAATATATGGAAATAGAAATGGACCACAATAGAGCAATGTTGCCCATAGGCAACATCCTGTATCTTGCGAACCAGGACACCAAGGACCGTGAACATTTTGTCAGTTCATATTTAGGTCAATACTAAATCATATCGGCACTGAAAATTTTTTTTAGCCCCGCCCACTTTAATAATAGACGGTGAAATTGATTCTTTTGATACATTTTCGATCAGGAATACAATATGTTTTCTAACTGTATGTCTGCTTACGTGTTATTCTAGCTATACTATCCACAACCCTATTCATACATTTAATTACATCTATAACGTTTATCTACTTAACTTGTTCTCTTCAAAAATTTTTCTTGTAGCATATATCAACATGTTCGCGATTTGCGTTCGGTCGGGTGGGAGGTGTTTGGTTTTCGATTGGTTCCGTGCGGAAACGTTGGGCCACTTGCATGTACTGCTTATTAGAAATATTATATCATTTAAAACTTATAGTCTACATTTAAGGGAAATCTAAGTACAAATTATAACAAAAAACTCACGTGAAAAAAGTGCAAAACTTTATACATAATTGTTTTAAAGTTATTGAAGAAAAAAGAGTTTTTGAGTATGCTGTGCTGAAAAAAAAATGCGCCGAGAAATTGAGTAATCAACTGTACGCGTTTACTGCTTAAGCCACAATAAGCTGCGAAGCTATTTTAGCAAGTCATAAGTCACCCAAGTGAGTGCACATCTTTACAGATATTCAGCCAAAATTAAAAACCATATTAACAGAGAAAATATAAAGAGCTTGTGTATGTGTTTATTACACAAAAGACGAGTGAAAACGTTACACTCGGACGCAAGCGACTACGGAATCCTCTGATATCAGTAAAAACAAAAGTCATATCTTGCCAGAAGGGCATGGTGGCGACAGGAGCCAATGTTGATTCTTGTTTAAAAACTGTAGAAAATGTCAAGGTTAGGCGTGGCCAGCTTATTTTTAGTGCCGATCTTTGGCGGAAACAACCAGTTATCTTCCTACCAAGTTTGAGAATTGTAGCTTTTAATACGTGTTTTATCGATTGGCACTTGCTTTCGGATTCCCAGCGTAGGCGTAGAGCCCCAATCAACGACACACGAACCATGATATTTGCTAAGTTTCAAGTCTCTAGCTTAAATGGTGTCGACAAATGTTGCGGTCATACATACACTATGACAGATACACAAAACCAATTAACTCTTTTACCTTCGGTGTAAGAGTACAATAAAATTAAAAGTCAAAATATTTGTATGCTAACACTTGTGCGCATACATTGAGTATATAGAGATATAGAGTCACCAAGTACCAACAAATTAACATGCCTTTTTCGGAAACAAGCTAACAAAGGCAAAAGTAATTATTAACATAAGGAAAAAAAAAACAATTAATAGAAAACCGGTTTATCTAACTTCTAAGGGCAAACAGAAAACATTTCTTCTGCAAAGATTCAATCTTATCCTGTTGTATCGAGTATTGTGGGGACCACCCACAATATCCATACACCAGGAAGGGCCGTACTAGGGATGTATAAAACTTTTTAGTGGTATACGGATCATTTAACTCTTTCGACCACCGCTTGATGAATCCAATGACATTAACCGCCATATTGACCATAGACGAAATATGAGAGTCAAAGTTTAATTTTTGATCAAGAATAATCTTCATTAATTCGAGTGGCAAACTGTCAAGCAAGTAGTGAGCAGTATGAGGGGTACTTCTACAAAAAGACATGAATTTACAATTAGAACATTTAAAATTGAGTAAGCTATAATATATAGTTATATTCATACTTTGTGTTTTATATATTCTTCTTCTACTAACAACAAACATCTTGTCTATTTGCTTGATCTCGCTCTCCAGCACCTCTCCCGCTTTGTCCGCTCTTATCTGGCGGTTGTATTTATCTGCATTTGCGCTCACGCTTTTTCACTCAAACCGCTCTCTTGATTTTAACCGTTGTATCGTGCTCATTGCTTCGATACGTTTCTACTTACATACTTGCACTCTACCTTGTTTTGCTGTAGCATATCGATTTCTTTAGTAAATTCATTGACATATTTCATAATGCTTGTTTGCTGCAGCAAAAATTGCAAATTGGTTGGTACAACCAATCAAGATTTTATTCTGTGTGGATTGTGCGACAACATGATCCACATAAAATGTGTTGGCTTTACTGCCAAAACCAGGGACTGCTTGATTGCAGACACAGGCCTTAAATTGTATTGTGAGCCCTGTAGGGAGGTGGTTACAGAGTCTTCTAAATTCATGAGACAGACTCATTTAGGCTTCAAAGCTATGCATATTGCATTTAATGCACTGCGAAACTCCTTTACAGAGCTTGAGTCTAATTTCAAAAATGCAAGGTTACGACTGAATCTCCGAAGCGTAAAAAGACTTCGGGTCCTAATCCGCATATTGTCCCACCTATCATCCCCACAAAGCCCCTTCTGGTGCCCAGCATTAATCAACCTACGGCCAGCCCATTAATGTTATTTAATTCGCCGGCAAGAACCATTACTAATAACCTTTCTCCTGATCCTATGCATGAAATCGGTTCAACTGCCTGTGCGCCTATTGATCCCAATGCAGGTACAACTGGGGCTCCCAAGCCTCTTGTTGTTGTGCCATTTAACAAATTTATATTTGTGTCCAGGCTGGCATCCGATACTACATCGGATGATGTTTCAGCTTATGTTAATAGTAAAATTGATTCTCCTCTTATTACTGTTGAGAAGATTAAATTTAAACACGCCCGATGTATATATTCTTTCAAGTTAAGCGTGCCGCCTGAACTCTTTTCGACAATTTGTTCAGAAAAATTCTGGCCGCAGCAGCTTGTTGTAAAGGAGTATGTGAATAGGCGAAGTAATAATAATAAGGGCATTAGGATTAGTAGTGCACAGCCTGTTAGCCACCCAGTTGCCTCCACCTCGGTTTCAAAAAACTAACAAACCAACTTAGTTTGGCCTACCAAAACGTTAGAGGCCTTAACACTAAACTTTCTAAATTATATGTTAACAGCTTATCATATGATTCACATATAGTAGCACTCACGGAAACCTGGTTAAAACCTGATATTTCTGATTATTCCGTTTTTCCTTCAAAATATAGCTTGTACAGTTGCGATCGTACCTCCTGCAAGGGGGGTGGTGTTCTCATTGCTGTTGACTCTTGTTTTTCCTCTGAACAGATTCATTCTCATGATCTTCCGGACATAGAGTTTTTATGTGTTAAAATATTACTAAACGGCAGTTCACTTTATGTTACTTGTTCTTATATTCCTCCTCATTCTGATACTATATACATTTACATTTACTCATCCCATCTTAGTGCCCTGCATCTTGTGACGTCATTGTTGACAGATATGGATAATCTGATAATGGTTGATGATTTTAATCTGCCACATGTTGTATGGTCTGTGAATGACACATCTTCGGCGATATTACCAGTCACTTCTGATGATTTTATCGATGGCCTACTGGAGTTAGGCCTATCGCAAGTTAACAGGGTGCATAACTGTAGTGGTAGAATGTTGGACTTGATATTAGTTTCGGACTCAGATTGCAGTAATGCTTGTAGAATACCCCCTCTAGTGCTTCCGGAAGACACCTACCATCCAACCTTAGAACTATCCATCGAAATTCTTAGCCCTATTTCAGTATTCAAAAATACTTTAAAAACCCGTTGCTTTCGTAAAACTAACTTAACTAAATTAAATTATCTTCTTCAACATACTAATTGGTCTCGGCTTTATTCTTGTAGTGATATAGAAACTGCCATAGCCATATTTTATAGGACCTTGAATTCGCTTTTGGATATTTGTGTTCCCCTCACTTGTTCTTCAAGTGATAATAAATCACCTTGGTTTACGAGAGAACTATCGAAATTGAAAAAAGCAAAGACAAGATCATATAAAAAATTTAAAAAATCGGGATCTACTTTAGATTTATCTTCGTATTTAGTGGCAAAATCTAGTTTTATTTCCGTTAACACATCTTGTTATAATAATTATCTTAATCGTTGTAAGCTAAACTTTTCACGGGACCCTAAATATTTTTATAAATTTGTTAACTCTAAACGTAAGTCTTCTTGCTTGCCATCCTCAGTACACCTAGATGATACAAAAGTAAGTTCTGATCAGGCAATAGCCGATCTATTTGCTGAGTATTTTCAATCAGTATATTCAACGAATTTACATAGTTGCAGTAATTCCTAGCCTTTTCAAGTTCAATCGTCAAATTGCATATATATCCCAGTTATAACTGAGTGTACGCTTCTAAGTGACCTTAACTCTATCAAACCAGGCTATCTGCCTGGTCCTGATGGAGTGCCAGGTTGTATTCTTAGATACTGTGCGGATTCACTCTGTAAACCATTACATAAATTATTTTACTTGTCGGTTGACACAACAGTGTTTCCTGCTATATGGAAGGAATCTTTTATCATTCAACTCCATAAAACTTCTTCTAAGTCTAACGTTAAAAATTATAGGGGCATATCCAAGTTGTCCCCCATTCCTAAAGTCTTTGAAAAAATTATATGTTCTCAACTGCAACACACATGTAGTTCAATTATATCGCCTTATCAACACGGTTTTGTTAGGCGTAGATCTACTACAACTAACCTTCTTGAATTCACTTCGCTTGTTATCAAAGGGTTCCAGGAAAAAATGCAAACTGACGTTGTTTACACCGATTTTAGTAAGGCATTTGATTCTGTTAGTCATTCTCTGTTGCTTCAAAAATTAAATATTATTGTATTTCCATCAAAACTCGTATTATGGCTTTCGGAGTACTTGTGTGGTCGAACACAATAAGTAGTTTTTAAATCGTCGGTATCTAAACCTATTTTTGTTACCTCTGGTGTTCCCCAGGGTAGTCACCTTGGACCTTTGCTATTTAGTCTGTTTATTAACGACCTTCCAGCTGTTATTACTAACTCCTATGTATATATTTTTGCTGATGATGTGAAGCTATGTTTCACATATAATGACGCTTCCCTGTGTAATTTACTACAGTCGGATTTGGGTGCATTGTCGGCCTGGTGTCGTTTTAACTTACTCAATTTAAATTGTTCTAAATGTAAAGTCATGTCTTTTTGTAGAAGTACCCACAACTGCTCACTACTTGCTTGATGCTTCACCACTTGACCGCGTGTTTGAAATTAAAGATTTAGGCATTATTCTTGATCCTAAATTAAAGTTTGACGCTCATATTTTGTACATGGTCAATAAGGCCATTAATGTCCTCGGCTTCATCAAGAGGTGGTCGAAAGAGTTTAATGATCCCTACACCACTAAAACGCTTTATACATCCCTAGTTCGTCCCATCCTGGAGTATGGCTCTTGTGTGTGGTCTCCACAATACTCGATTCACCAGGATAGAATTGAATCTGTGCAGAAGAAACTTCTTCTATTTGCCCTTAGAAGTTTTAACTGGGTTCCTGGAGTTGACTTACCCCCGTATTCAAGTAGACTCCTTTTGATAAATCTTCCCTCCCTGTTAAACCGTAGAACTATGTATGGAGTATTATTTATTACTAACCTACTTAATGGTGAAATCGACTCATCAGTTCTTTTGAGTCGAATTAAATTTAATGTCCCAATTAGATCTTCACGTAACTTTTTACCCCTTAGCCTTGATCGTTGCTTCAGCAACTATTTAATTCATGAACTATTTCGTGTTATATGTTCCGACTATAACAAACTTTATTCTCTTGTCTCCTTGGAGGCCTCAACTCCAGTACTAAATAGATCGATCCTTTTTGCTTTATCTAATCGTAACCACTAATTACTAATCTAACGCTGGTCTGATTGGGTTTTTCTGGGTTTTTCCCAATCCTCGCAACAAATGTTGGACTACTCAATTTTTTATTGAATTGCCCAGAGTTTTAACGTTAACTTTTAAATATATTTTCAGATTTATATATTATTCTATATTTTACTTAATTTAATTATTTTAACTATTTTTAATTTAAATTAATTTTGATTTCTTTTTAACGTCAGCTGCTCTTAGTTGACAATAAATAAATAAATAAAAAACGACGGCCGAAAACGCACCCCAAGCGGACTGAAGTAAGTTACAAAATCAAGCATCATTGTAGGTGAAACATAGCTTCCCATCATCAGCAAACATATATTCATGAGAGTAAGTAATAACTGTGGGAAGATCGTTAATAAACAGATTTAATAGCAAAGGTCCAAGGTCACTTCCCTGGGGAGCACCAGGTTTGGATACAGATGATTTAAAAACAACTTTTTGTGTTCGGCCACACAAGTACTCATTAAGCCAAGACAAGAGTCTAGCTGGAAATCGAACAATATTAAATTTTTGAAGAAACAGAGAATGACTTACAGAATCAAACGCCTTACTAAAATCGGCATAAACAGCGTCAGTTTGCATTTTACCCTGAAACCCTTTGATAGCAAGCGAAGTGAATTCAAGAAGGTTAGTGGTAGTAGATCAACGCCTAACAAAACCGTGTTGATAAGCCGGTATAATTTAACTACACATGTGTTCTAAAAATGGTCACGAGTATACCGCAGACGGTTGCGTCCGACTGCAACGTTTCAACTTGTTTTTTTTTTTTTTTAATATTGTATATTTCTGTTACATAGGACCGTTGAATAAGTTTTGTCTTTGTTTTGGCGTTTTGCGGTGAAAAAGTGTGACGAACTTGTTACCCATTCTCCCACAGTAGGCGTAGAAACCCAATCTAGACACTTTAACTGTCGCGCTCACAGAAGTCAAGTCTCTAGCTTTACGGGTATCAAAAAAGTTGCGTTCATACAGACGGACAGACAGAAACACCATGATGGACATTGCACAAAAAAAATATATTTTTTACATTCGGTTTCGAGTATAATGAAACAAGTCGAGAAAGAACGAGAAAGAAATACCCTGACCCATAGTCCTAACGCGATAAGTCATTGTGTGCATCTATGCGTGTGTGTGCACGCGTTTATAAAAAATGTCTGCGCTAATGCATGATTATAAATTTTTAATGTTGGATACCTCCGGAGTTTCTTAACCTTAACATAAAAAGTTTTTGGTAATGAAAGTTGTTCTGCTTGTAAGTTAGGACACTATATAATCCAAATTGTGAGTTTCTAGCTTTAACAGTCTTTGAGATCGACTCGATTATGAAAACAGACGGACGGACAGCTGGATGGGTTTTTCTGGATTTTCATGCATATAAATTATTTCATAAACATAAATACCTGATGGGACGATGATGATTCCCTTATGGATTTTCATAAAACCATTATACCATTTAAGCCCATCTTATGGGTTCGGGGTTAAAAAAAGTCTTTTGCAATTTTGTTAAATTTTGCAGGGATTTGATGACGACAAGGAAGCTACACTTTCAGCAGCAACATCGCCGTCGCTGCCTGTACGCATAGATAAAAAAAAAAAACCAAAAAAAAAAAACAAGTGGAATCGTAGCAGTCGGACGCAACCGACCGCGGCATACCAGTATTAAAACCGGTAAAAAGAGACCTGATTGCAAAGGGGTACGGATGCGGCAGGGGTGTACGCTGCCTCAAAGATTCTCTGATGCAGATGGGGATGCCACGAGCTATCTTCCTTCCAAATTCGGGGACTCTAGCTCAAAGTTAATAAAAGCTGTGGAAAGGGGAGCTGGGGGCGGATTGGGTGGGTGTGGCATCCAAATTTTTGCTGCAGATCTTTGTGAAATGTCAATTGCTATCTTCATACCAAATTTGGGGACTCTAGCTCGAAAATTGTAAAAGGTGGAGAGAGGAGATCTGGAGGCAGTAACAGTAGGCGTGGCATCCAAATTTGTGATGCACATCTTTTTGGAATGTCAATTGCGATCTTCATACCAGATTTGGTGACTGTACCTCGAAGTTTTTAAAAGGTGTGGAAATGGAAGCTAGGGATGGTATGAGTGGTTCTTCGGTTCAACGTTGGGCATTTCCGGTGGTACCACAGCATTCGTCGAACATCAGTCGCATGCGTTTTTTTATACTCGATACCGAAGGTAAAGAGTATATTGGGTTTGTGCAATGTCCGTCATGGTGTCTGTCCGTATGTCCGTCTGTATGAACGCATCTTTTTTCCACACCCTTCAAGCTAGAGACTTGAAACTTTCCAATTCTCTTTATCTATTGTAAATTAAAGTGTCAAGATTGGGGTTTTACGATAACTGGGGGGCTGGCAAATCGATAAATTCGATAACTCAAAACCGATAAATCCACATATTTCGCACATCCTTACAGCTGGAACTACCAAATTTGGTGAGCAGATAGCTACCAGCAACCCCCAAAAAACTTCATCAAACCGCATTTTAAAGCCAAAAAGCCTTAAAATGTGGGGCCAAGATAGGTGATGATGACCCTCCAAAAACTGCATCAAAAGTTTTGATGCCACGCCCACAAATACTGCCCTAGCACCCTCATCCACCTCAACGCTTCGTAAAAAACGGGAATGCGTGTATTTTCCAGAGTTGTGGAGCTAAAGCCATCAAATTTGGTAGGAAGATAGCTGGCAAAGACCCCCAAAAACTGCATCAAAGTTTTGGAGCCACGCCCACCCATTCCGCCCCCCTTTCCCCACCATTTACAAACTTTTAGCTAGAGTCACCAAATTTGGTATGAATATTGACATTTGACAATTGACATCCCACAAAGATCTGAGTCACAAATTTGAATGCCAAGCCCACCCAAAACGCCCCCAGCCCCCCTTTATCCACTTTTTACAAACTTTGAGCTAGAGTCACCAAATTTGATATGAAGATAACAATCGACATTCCTTAAAGATTTGCATCACAAATTTGAATGCCACGCCCACCCATACCGCCTCTAACCCCTTTTTCCCCACTTTTTACAAACTTTGAGCTAGAGTCACCAAATTTGGTATGAAGATCGCAATTGACATTCCAAAAAGATGTGCATCACAAATTTGGATGCCACGCCTACTGTTACTGCCTCCAGATCTCCTCTCTCCACCTTTTACAATTTTCGAGCTAGAGTCCCCAAATTTGGTATGAAGATAGCAATTGACATTTCACAAAGATCTACATCAAAAACTTGGAAGCCACACCCACTCATACCACCCCTAGCTTCCATTTCCACACCTTTTACAAACTTCGAGGTACAGTCACCAAATCTGGTATGAAGATAGCAATTGACATTTCACAAAGATCTGCAGCAAAAATTTGGATGCCACACCCACCCAATCCGCCCCCAGCTCCCTTTTCCACAGCTTTTATTAACTTTGAGCTAGAGTCCCCGAATTTGGAAGGAAGATAGCTCGTGGCATCCCCATCTGCATCAGAGAATCTTTGAGGCAGCGTACACCCCTGCCGCATCCGTACCCCTTTGCAATCAGGTCTCTTTTTACCGGTTTTAATACTGGTATGCCGCGGTCGGTTGCGTCCGACTGCTACGATTCCACTTGTTTTTTTTTTTTATGTTTTTTTTTATCTATGCGTACAGGCAGTGACGGCGATGTTGCTGCTGAAAGTGTAGCTTCCTTGTCGTCATCCCCGCAAAATTTAACAAAATTACAAAAGACTTTTTTTACCCCGAACCCATAAGATGGGCTTAAATGGTACAGTCGAACTTCCATATAACGAATCTTAAGGTGACAAGAAAAAACTTCGTCATAGAGAAATTTCGTTATAAAGAATGGGCTTTTGTCTGAATCAAATTGCAGGGTTCTGATTTCTGACTTCGTTGTATGGAAAATTCGTTATACGGGCGTTCGTTACATGGAAGTTCGACTGTATAATGGTTTTATGAAAATCCATAAGGGAATCATCATCGTCCCATCAGGTATTTATGTTTATGAAATAATTTATATGCATGAAAATCCGGAAAAACCCATCAAGCTGTCCGTCCGTCTGTTTTCATAATCGAGTCGATCTCAAAGACTGTTAAAGCTAGAAACTCACACTTTGGATTATATAGTGTCCTAACTTACAAGCAGAACAACTTTCATTACCAAAAACTTTTTATGTTAAGGTTAAGAAACTCCGGAGGTATCCAAAATTAAAAATTTCTAATCATGCATTAGCGCAGAAGTGCAGACATTTTCTATAAACGAGTGCACACACACACATAGATGCACACAATGACTTATCGCGTTAGGACTATGGCTCAGGGTATTTCTTTCTCGTTCTTTCTCGACTTGTTTCATTATACTCGAAACCGAATGTAAAAAATATATTTGTTTTGTGCAATGTCCATCATGGTGTTTCCGTCTGTCCGTCTATATGAACGCAACTTTTTTGATACCCGTTAAGCTAGAGACTTGACTTCTGCGAGCGCGACAGTTAAAGTGTCTAGATTGGGTTTCTACGCCTACTGTGGGAGACTGGGTAACAAGTTCGTCACACTTTTTCACCGCAAAACGCCAAAACAAAGACAAAACTTATTCAACGGTCATATGTAACAGAAATATACAATATTAAAAAAAAACAAGTTGAAACGTTGCAGTCGGACGCAACCGACTGCGGTATACTCGTGACCATTTTTAAAACACATGTGTAGTTAAATTATACCGGCTTATCAACACGGTTTTGTTAGGCGTTGATCTACTACCACTAACCTTCTTGAATTCACTTCGCTTGCTATCAAAGGGTTTCAGGGTAAAATGCAAACTGATGCTGTTTATGCCGATTTTAGTAAGGCGTTTGATTCTGTAAGTCATTCTCTGTTTCTTCAAAAATTTAATATTGTTCGATTTCCAGCTAGACTCTTGTCTTGGCTTAATGAGTACTTGTGTGGCCGAACACAAAAAGTTGTTTTTAAATCATCTGTATCCAAACCTGGTGCTCCCCAGGGAAGTGACCTTGGACCTTTGCTATTTAATCTGTTTATTAACGATCTTCCCGCAGTTATTACTTACTTTCATGAATATATGTTTGCTGATGATGAGAAGCTATGTTTCAAATACAATGATGCTTGATTTTGTAACTTACTTCAGTCCGATTTGGGTGCGTTGTCGGCCTGGTGACGTTATAACTTACTCAATTTTAAATGTTCTAATTGTAAATTCATGTCTTTTTGTAGAAGTACCCCTCATACTGCTCACTACTTGCTTGACGGTTTGCCACTCGAATTAATGAAGATTATTCTTGATCAAAAATTAAACTTTGACTCTCATATTTCGTCTATGGTCAATATGGCGGTTAATGTCATTGGATTCATCAAGCGGTGGTCGAAAGAGTTAAATGATCCGTATACCACTAAAAAGTTTTATACATCCCTAGTACGGCCCTTCCTGGTGTATGGATATTGTGGGTGGTCCCCACAATACTCGATACAACAGGATAAGATTGAATCTGTGCAGAAGAAATGTTTTCTGTTTGCCCTTATTAATTGTTTTTTTTTTCCTTATGTTAATAATTACTTTTACCTTTGTTAGCTTGTTTCCGAAAAAGGCATGTTAATTTGTTGGTACTTGGTGACTCTATATCTCTATATACTCAATGTATGCGCACAAGTGTAAGCATACAAATATTTTGACTTTTAATTTTATTGTACTCTTACACCGAAGGTAAAAGAGTTAATTGGTTTTGTGTATCTGTCATAGTGTATGTATGACCGCAACATTTGTCGACACCATTTAAGCTAGAGACTTGAAACTTAGCAAATATCATGGTTTGTGTGTCGTTGATTGGGGCTCTACGCCTACGCAAGTCGCTACATCCGACGTGCAAATCGATAAAACACGTTTTAAAAGCTACAATTCTCAAACTTGGTAGGAAGATAACTGGTTGTTTCCGCCAAAGATCGGCACTAAAAATAAGCTGGCCACGCCTAACTTGACGCTCCACCGCATCTAAATGTGTATTTTCTACAGTTTTTAAACAAGAATCAACATTGGCTCCTGTCGCCACCATGCCCTTCTGGCAAGATATGACTTTTGTTTTTACCGATATCAGAGGATTCCGTAGTCGCTTGCGTCCGAGTGTAACGTTTTCACTCGTCTTTTGTGTAATAAACACATACACAAGCTCTTTATATTTTCTCTGTTAATATGGTTTTTAATTTTGGCTGAATATCTGTAAAGATGTGCACTCACTTGGGTGACTTATGACTTGCTAAAATAGCTTCGCAGCTTATTGTGGCTTAAGCAGTAAACGCGTACAGTTGATTACTCAATTTCTCGGCGCATTTTTTTTTCAGCACAGCATACTCAAAAACTCTTTTTTCTTCAATAACTTTAAAACAATTATGTATAAAGTTTTGCACTTTTTTCACGTGAGTTTTTTGTTATAATTTGTACTTAGATTTCCCTTAAATGTAGACTATAAGTTTTAAATGATATAATATTTCTAATAAGCAGTACATGCAAGTGGCCCAACGTTTCCGCACGGAACCAATCGAAAACCAAACACCTCCCACCCGACCGAACGCAAATCGCGAACATGTTGATATATGCCACAAGAAAAATTTTTGAAGAGAACAAGTTAAGTAGATAAACGTTATAGATGTAATTAAATGTATGAATAGGGTTGTGGATAGTATAGCTAGAATAACACGTAAGCAGACATACAGTTAGAAAACATATTGTATTCCTGATCGAAAATGTATCAAAAGAATCAATTTCACCGTCTATTATTAAAGTGGGCGGGGCTAAAAAAAATTTTCAGTGTCGATATGATTTAGTATTGACCTAAATATGAACTGACAAAATGTTCACGGTCCTTGGTGTCCTGGTTCGCAAGTTACAGGATGTTGCCTATGGGCAACATTGCTCTATTGTGGTCCATTTCTATTTCCATATATTGAATTTTTAATTTTATCACGGATTAAGATGAATTCAAGAGGCTTGGTACCGGCAGAAATTGAAAAGTTTGCTAATTTTGACTGAAATGATTCTCTAATGGAGAAGAAACTTTGAAAGAGATGGTGGATAAGGCCGAAAATTTAGAAGTTGGTTTGATTGAGTGATTAATTGGTACAATGTGCACTTTTGCAAAATAATTGCACTCAAACTAAATGATTGTTTACCATTCAGTTTTTTTTAAATAATGCTTTCATTTGTAAGTATTCTTTATTTTGCAATTAAATAGTTAATTTTAATTTTTTAAACACTTTTTATTTTCTGACTTTTTCCGTGCAAATAATTTTTTCTCTTGATTCTACGACGAACGGCTACAGAATGAACACGAGCACAGCTTTTTATAAACAAAGCAACTCTTAACTTGCAAAGCATATTAGACTACAATTTTGTAAAAAATCGCAACCAATTATACTCAAAATAACGGTATTTACAAACCTATGAGTACAAAGTACCCTGTTAGCACCCACGGTCATGAAAGGGTTAAGTTCAAAAATATTTCTCTAAGCATTGTTATTCGATATTTTTTATTTGATTTCAACATTTATTTTTTGTGTTTTAGGGAAAAACATTAACTTTAACTTTACATTAAGAAATTTCAAAAACTTTAGCGTCTTATTTTCAATCGAATTTTTTGTTTAACCCCTCACATCAGGTTGTGCGAACCCTCTTTGGTAACCCTGCCGGCTGCACGCTTCCAGTTTTTTTTTAAAGTCCTTCATGTTTTCAAAGACTGCCGTTCTTTATTAAGTTGCGCTTTACAATGGCCCAAAATCTCTCAATGGGACGAAGCTCTTTCCAATTTGGTGGGTTCTCCTCTTTTGATGTGTTGAGTGTCAAGTAACGCCAATGTTGAACGGGACAGTCCAAAATACTGTCGATACATTGTGTTTTTTATAAAACGGTATCAGCCTTTTATTTAAACACTCTTTCTGATAACCGTCAGCATAATTTGTGCCCTTTGTGAAAAATGGGCTTGTTTTTAAGCCACAGGTGCAAATGGCCTGCCATATTAGCACTTTCTTTCCAAATTTATCCACTTGAATTTTGGACACTGTGTCGTCAACTGTTCCACCTTTAGTTTTTGTATAAAATTGGGGGCCTGGTAAAGTTTTTGAGTCCAAATTTACGTATGTTTCGTCGTCCATAATAACGCATTCTACTGCATCAGTGAGCAAGCGATCTAGAGCTTACGCACTCTCGTTTTGCCGACTTCTACTTGGCGGAGACTATTTTTTTGGGAACTTTTTGTTTTTTGTAAGTTATGCCGTTGCTTTATTCGTTGAACCATACTTGTATGGGCTTTCTTTGCTAAATCTCGAACAGACAACGTGGGATCTTTGTGAAGTAATCTTATAACCATTTTATCAACACTATCATCCTGTGGACCTTTTTTTCTTCCAGTTTTTGGCAAATCTTTTATAGAACATGTCTCCACACTATTTGCACTAACTTTGTGCCTTTTTGTTAGTTTTCGATACGACACACAATTTTCGGTACAGCAATTGTGCACAATTTTCCTGCGAACTTGCTCTTCAATTCGAGGCATCGTGTAATGTGTACGACGAATAAAGAAAAGAAAACACGCAAAAAACGAAGAATTGATAGAGCTTTCTAACGGTGCATCGCACGGCATGATCGAAAGCTCCCACTGAGAGCTTTTAACGTTTGAAAGTGTGCAGTTTCTTTTCGGCACATTCCTTATTCTCATTAGTAGAATTTTGTGATAAAAAATAAGTTCATGTTAGTTTCTCAGTTAAGAGCTCTGAGAGAAAAATTCAGATATTGTTTTTGCACAGATTCTATTGTTTTCTGATGAATTCAGCATTTGGGACACCATATTCAAGATGCTATTTCAAGAATAGCACAAGGTCCAAGATAAAAATAAAGAATTCTAGTTATAAAAGGATGATTGAATTCCTTCGACCAGCGTTTAATGCATCTCAGGATATCCGAGGCCCGATTTATAGAATAAATATTAGAAACAAGTAAATCAAAAAAAGTTTTGAAGACATGCTTTTATACTTTTTCTTGCTTACATGTGTAATCGACAGTTTAAAAAAGTTCATCTATATATAAATAAAAGAAAGTCGTGAAATCACAGTGCCATCAATCCCCAATCACGCGATGATAACGGTCGAACTATCACAATAAAAGTGAGGAAAATGGATTTTGTTGTCGACAACAGTTGGATTGTTCCACATTCGCCGATTATTTCGAAAACATTTAAGACACAAATATGTTGCGAAAGGCAGCGATATGGCGGTTTTTGGCATCAAAACCTCCAATACCAACGATGAAATGGAGCGCTATAATAGCGATTTAGCGTATATTTGCATTCCCTATTCACGAACGTCATCCTACTGTTGTGCATTTGGCGGTGCATCTAGAGAATGGTCAACGAGTATATTTCACGGCTTCGAATGCTGTTCAACGAGCTGAAACACCCCCAGCGACAACATTGACCAGTTTCTTTGCGATCTGCCAAAGTGATCCGTTTGCACGAACTTTGCTTTACTCGAAGATGCCACTTTATTATACTTGGAATGCTTCATCGAAGAATTTTGAAAGACGCAAGCAACGCGGTCCGGCTCCTGGCTATCCAGATGTGCTTTATGCAGCTCTTGGTCGTTTTTATACAGTTCAAACAAAGAATGATGAATGTTTCTATTTGCGGTTGTTGCTGGTAAATGTGCGTGGGCCAACGTCTTTTGAGTCACTACGAACTGTGAATGCTACAGTATTCCCCACATATCATGCTGCATGTGAAAAACTTAATTTACTAGAAAACGATACCCATTGGGAAACGACAATCGTTTATGCAATTATCTCTGCATTACCAAGTCAGATACGCACATTATTTTCTATCACCATTTCGACATGCTCTCTATCGAACCCATCTAACCTGTGGCATAAATACAAGGATAATATGTCGGAAGACATTTTTTACATAAAATTCGTATCAGTTCAAGAAATCCCGACCATCAGATGAACGCCGAGATACATAATCAGGCTTTGATCTTGATCGAAAACATGTGTTACCTCATGTGTGGTAATTTAATAGTCAGGTTAGGAATAAAAGCGCCAGATCGTGAAATGAATGACGAATTTAATCGTGAATTTGAACGGGAAAGCGATTACGATCACCAGGAATTAGAATAAAAGTTTATGATACATTGATGAAGGCAATTGATGATGGAAATGGTGGTTTATATTACCTGGATGCCCCTGGTGGAACTGGTAAGACATTCCTCATGTCAGTAATTTTAGCCACTGTTCGTGCGAAATCCAAAATTGCGGTTGCAGTTGTTTCTTCTGGAATAGCAGCTACATTGTTAGACGGATGCCGTACGGCCCATTCAGCATTAAAATTGTCGTTAAATCTTCAAACTATTGAAGAACCAACATGTAATATTGCAAATTACCCCTCAATGGCCAAAGTTTTATTAGCATCGAAAATCATCTTTTGGGAAGAATGCACAATGGCGCATAAACGTGAACTGCAATCACTTAACAGAACATTGAAAGATCTACTCGAGATGTTTTGGAGGCGCAATGATTTTACTGTCTGGAGATTTCTGCCAAACACTGCCAGCAATTCCAAGATCAACTGCTGCAGACGAAATAAACGCTAGCCTCAAATCATCGAATCTATGGCGCTATGTGAATAAATTTCAGCTGACAACAAACATGAGAGTTGCATTGCTGAACAATACAGATTTCTCTGTGCAATTGCTGACTATCGGTAAAGGTCGAGTACCTGTCGACGAATCGACAGGATTGATTTCATTTCCGTAGAGTTTCTGTAACTTTGTTTCATCAAAAGATGAACTCATCAACAAAGTATTCCCAAACATAATCACTAACCACAAAAATAATGAATGGTTCAGTGAGCGAGCAATATTGGCGGCAAAGAATAAAGTTGTAGATGTCTTAAACTTCATAATTCAGAATGAGATCATTGGTACAATGCATTCATACAAATCAAATGACTGTGTAACAAATGAAGTTGAAGCGACCAACTATCCAATAGAATTTTTAAACTCCTTGGATGTGCCGGGCTTCCCACCGTACAATTTAAGATTCAAGGTTGGCTCCGTAGTAATAATGTTTCGAAACATTAATCAACAAAAACTGTGTGCAACCCATTTGGTGGTAAGGAAATTGATGAACAATGTGACTTACGCGACGATACTCAAAGGCAAATTCGAAGGAGAGTAAGTTCTCATTCCAAGGATACCGATGATCCCAACCGACTTGGCATTTGAGTTTAAACGACTTCAATTTCCGATCTGTCTTGCATTCGCCATGACCATCAACAAATCACAAGGCCAATCCTTAAAAATTTGGGTTCTGAATCTAGAAAATCCATGTTTTACCCACGGACAATTATATGTGGCATGTTCACGGATCGGCAGACCATCTGCGTTATTTGTTCTTGCACCTGCTAATTAAACAAAAAATGTCGTGTATCAGAAGGTCATTCATTAATAAAACAGTTGAGATTTTCAATTGTACAGCAAACGCTCGATAACGTGATTCGTCTAAAACGTGAACAACATTTTCTGTGCATTGACCATTCTACAACGTCAACAAGACGAGAAAAGCTTCATAACATGAACAAGCAACTTTTCAATGTTTACATTGAGCTCTAATATTTTTTTCATTTTATCTCTCCACAAATTTCACAAAAGTCAACTGCAGACTAAAGTCGCGCAAATTTCAATTTTCTACAATGTGTAGAACTATTCTAAAACGATAATTTTGACGTTGACATTGCGGATAATGATGTTGAACAGGAGGACGAATCCGACGACGATGACTGCATCTCAGAGGCACCAGAGAAAATTAAATCAATTGAAGCAGTTGAAGTTTTCAACAAAACGGTAAAGTGGGCTAGCCAAGAAGGCATAGATCAAAATGATTCGAATGTGCTGCACCGTATAAGAAAAATAGCTGTGCTTAAAGTATTAGAAAAGCAGAAAACTCAAAAGAAATTCACAGAATTTTTTTAATTAAAAGTTTTCTTAAAGTACTTTAAACATTCAATAAAATGTGAATATGAGTAAATATGTATGCATTTTATACTATTTTGGCATTCGCAAACGTGAACACTTACGCCAACGTGAACTGCCTTGGTTTTAATTAGGTCACGTTATCGAGTGTTTGCTGTATTGTTTTATCAGTAAAATGCCACCAAAAAAATCTAACCTCATCCAATTGCCAGACAACTTTGGCTAAATTTTACATTTAAAAAAATCACAGCAACGCGTGGCCGGCTCTGCTAGTATAATGAACAAGTAAGAAGGCTCTAGTCGGGAGAGCCCGACTAGAAGATACCCTGAACCCAGTTGCAATAAATATATTTAATTTATATAAGACTTTGGTATACTGGCTTAGCTTCCATCGATTAAGTTCAATATCTCCGGTGTTTCTCAACCGATTTGGACGAAATTTTCAGAAAAGTTCTATCATTATCCATTACTTCAACCCTCATTTTCAGATTTTCCAAATTCGATATTTTATTGTTATCGATATTATGTGTATATCGGAAACCAGAATAGTTATCGATAATTTGAAGCAAACTTGTTCTGCTCATGGTATAGGAGAACTTAAATACAAAATAAGAAGTCTGTAGCTCTTGTAGTCTCTGAGATCCACGCGTTCATACAGACAGACAGACGGACAGACGGACATGGCTATATCGTCTCGGCTGTTGATGCTGATCAAGTATATATATACTTTATAGGGTCGGAGATGCTTCCTTCTGCCTGTTACATACTTTTGCACAAAACCATTATACCCTTATTTACCCATTTTATGGGTTAAGGGTATAAAAAAGAAAAATACAAAATACAACAAGGTATGCCTCGATCGGAGATCGAACCCACGACCTTCGGCCAGTGAAGCGGCTGTCTTCTCATTATGCCACCAAAGCTCGTCAATTTTACCAGTCAAATTAGTAATTTAAGCAAAAGGGAAAACTGGTTTTCGTGGTTTGTACATGATATTACATATTTTACGTGGCAAAAACTTATATAACAAGTATTGTCATTTAAAACACATGTTTGGTGAAAATTTCAAAGCTCTAGCTAGTCGGGTAATTGGTGAAAATTTGATTGCAAGAATCCGGTGCAACCTAACAAACAAACAGACAAGTCAAGTTAAATAAAAGCATGTAAAAACAAGTGGAAACGTTGCAGTCGGACGCAACCGACTGCGGCATATTCGATACCAGTATTAAAACAGGTTAAAAGAGGCCTGATTGCAAAGGGGAACGGATGGGGCAGGGGTGTACGCTGCCTTAAAGATTCTCCGATGCAGATAGGGATGCCACCAACTATCTTCCTTCCAAATTTGGTGACTCTAGCTGAAAGTTTGTAAGAGCTGTTGAAAGGGGGGCTGGGGGCGGTATGGGTGGGTGTGGCATCAAAATTTTTACTGCAGATCTTTGCAAAATGTCAATTGCTATCTTCATACCAAATTTGGTGACTCTAGCTCGAAGTTTGTAAAGAGTGGGGAAAGGGGGGCTGGGGGCAGTATGGCTGGGCGTGGCATCCAAATTTTGATGCAGATCTTTGTGGAATGTCAATTGCTATCTTCATACCAAATTTGGTGACTCTAGCTCGAAAATTGTTATATGTGGGGAAAGGGGGGCTGGGGGCGGTATGGGTGGGCGTGGCATCCAAATTTTAGATGCAGTTTTTTGGGCGTCATCATCACCTATCTTGGCACCATTTTTGGTGACTCTAGCTCGAAGTTTGTAAAAAGTGGGGAAAGGGGGCCTAGGGGGCGGTATGGGTGGGCGTGGCATCTAAAGTTTTGCTGCAGATCTATGTGGAATGTCAATTGCTCACTTCCTTCCAAATTTTGTGACTCTAGCTCAATGTTTGTAAAGAGTGGGGAAAGGGGGGCTGGGGGCAGTAAGGCTGGGCGTGGCATCCAAATTTTTGATGCAGATCTTTGTGGAATGTCAATTGCTATCTTCATACAAAATTTGGTGACTCTAGCTCAAAGATTGTAAAAGGTGGGGAGAGGGGGTGGAAGGGGTGCGCATGGCTCCAAAACTTTGATGCAGTTTTTTGGGGGTCGTTGCCTGCTATCTTCCTGCCAAATTTTGTAGTTCTAGCTGTAAGGGTGTATGAAATATGCGGATTTATCGTTTTTGAGTTATCGAATTTATCGATTTGCCAGCCCCCTAGTTATCGTAGAACCCCAATCTTGACAGTTTAATTTACTATCCCATAGATGAAGAGAATGGGAAAGTTTCAAGTCTCTAGCTTGAAGGGTGATGAAAAAAGTTGCGTTCATACAGACGGACAGACGGACAGACACCATGACGGACATTCCACAAACCCAATATACTCTTTACCTTCGGTACCGCGTATAAATATATATAAAATTTTCTAAATCAATTTGTATATTGAAAACACAATGAAATTGCAGCCAACATGAATCCTTTGACATCATTAGTATACATATTTAAGTACCGGAATGTGACAATTACAGTCGGAAGATGCTATATAAAGCACTAGCACTAAGTGCCCCGCTTACTTCGCTGCACCGATAGTTTAAATGCATTATATGCATTTATATGCATTCAGTAGACCGATGGTTATCGTCGTATTTTACGCACCTAGGCTGCTTTGTGCAGTATTTGGCTGTGTGTCCATACTCCTGACATTGCACAACTTCATGATTTCTACGAGCAGACACAATTTTAACCACCTGTTTGCACATTTTATTAACCTTCAAACCGTAAATAGGTTTTACAACACATAACCGTAAATATAGGTACTGAGTGCCCACAATGCTTTTCTTATGGGAAAACGTCTTTTTGCATGCATTTTTTCAATAAAAACACTATTATTTCGGTGGTTTGAGATAAAATGTTATTTTTTTGTTTTATTTATTGTTGAAACTAAGCCTAATGAACAAAAAAATTATGCATAATATATATGTTATAAAATATTTTTTTGAAATAAAACTTAAAAATTATAAATTTATTGGCGAATTTCCACGGCGTTTTCTGCTATTTGCTGCTGTCGATGATGTTGGCTGATTATTATTACTGTCGCTGTCTGATTCCGACTC
Organism: Scaptomyza flava; assembly: GCA_030179655.1. Taxonomy (NCBI): domain Eukaryota; kingdom Metazoa; phylum Arthropoda; class Insecta; order Diptera; family Drosophilidae; genus Scaptomyza; species Scaptomyza flava. The sequence continues at coordinate 183,920 of JARNME010000481.1, read as the reverse complement.
ATAATTGAATTTGCGAATATAGCAGGGTTGACAACTCCTAATGTAGTGCTTGGTACACATTGGCAAAGAACAAAGGTCACACTGGGCAGTTGTTTTATTGTCCTTTTTTTCTTTTTGGCATGAAAAGGAGCGCTTTTTTTAGGTTTGTCTGGAAAAAAAAAACAAACAAAAAAATAAATAAAACGAAATATTTTATATTTTATATGCAAACTACCTGTATAGTTGGGAGCCGCCGTTGGACAGAGGTGTCATATTTGAATCCTATTAGGTCCATTGCCAGTTTTGTTGTCAAATTTACTTAAGTTTTTGAGCGCAGATGATTTAGAGCCAAATCCATTGCCATTTTTTTGATAAATGTCTTCTTTTTTTCTGCTGTTCTTGTAATCCAAGCTGGATGGCATATTTCAAACAGCCTGTATGCTGCCACCAAACTGTATTAGTGTTTTTACCTTGACTAGAATATTTATGTCCACTATTAGGCTCAACTGGTATAGGTTGTTCCTCTAATTCAGTGTCTTCCAAAAGTTCAGTGTTTTGTTCCAAGTACTCTGCAAAGCGTATGTTGGAAAGCGGCTCATTGTCACTTTAATCAAAGTCACTTTCATCACTTGGGATAATATTTTCTTCGCTATTTGATTCATTTGTTGATAATAAATTGTAATTACGTCCACCAATTCCGTTGTTGTCCTGGCCCAAATACTCTTCCAACTGCCTTTCTTCTTCCTCAGTCAAATTGTCCTTCTTGTATAAATATTGGATTAGATTTTCCGCGTCTTGATTCATTTTGATTTTTTCACTTCCACAAACTAAAAATTGTATCTTGCTGCTGCCACAATTGAAATCAAACTGACCAAAACTTTGAAATAAAACATTATTTTATCCTTGTGAGTGTCAAAAAAAAAGGTCCAGGTAGAAGAAGTAACACGTGACAAGCAAAAAAACCGGTCTAGGTAGAAGAAGTAACACGTGTCAAGCAAAAAAACCCTATACAAGCATCATTTAGGGGCTAAAAAACAATTTTTTCATACAAACTACATGAAAAAAAGTATGGGTACTGAGTGCCCGTATTTACGGTTTAGGGGCACATTTCATGTTTTCGTTCATAACTTTGCCAAATATGGGCGGATTTTTATGAAATTTTGGAATATACGTAGGCAAGAGTACAGGCTATCAAAAAGTCATACCAAAAGGAATGGTTTCGACACCTGCACTACGAGATATTCGGCCTTGAAAACCGCTCTGGGCACTGAGTGCCCAATTTACGGTTTTAGGGTTAATAGCAAGAGCCCCCTTGTTATTAGGCGCTGGTTCTATATTAAGAAAGTGTAGGTTCATAGGCTCATTAGAGTCCTTCTTTTTTGGGTTATGTTAGTGGAGAACTGTGTGACCTTTGCTCTTAAGTTCGTCAATAATCTCTCGATTAAGCGTAGAGTGATGCAGTCCCTTAATGACAATGCGATAAGGCTTCTCCTCATGGAGCTGGTATGAGTGGAACTCAGTTTTGTGCTCGTTGAGCTTTTTCACTATAGCTCTAGATGTGGACACATCACTGGCAAGGAGTCGCATGGTTTTACCCATATTGGATTTAACAACCAATCTATTTTCATCCACAACATTCATCAGAAGTTGCCACACGTCATAGATATTATCAATGTTATTGATTACAATAGGGGATCCATGTTTTGTTTAAGGCGTGATGCTGGGGGAGAGGTTGTGTAGGGTCCTTTCCGTTTACTGATCTTCTTCGCTTGCGAGACATGCATGTGGGCCGCTGCAGCAGCTGTCGAGTCATCATCATCGTGTTTGTGGTGTGCTTTTAATGTTCGTAGCGATTGAGCTACTTTTTTCAGTCTTAAGCCCAGAGTTCTTATTGGTAACTGTCGTCAATTTGCTGACCAACTCAGCCCTCGATGACACATCGGCTGTTGACGTCAGTTGCTTGGCTGATGGGTGTGCACTAAATGCAGGCACAATGCACTCTGCGTTGGTCGTCTTGGCGTTGGATGCTATCTTCATTGTGATATCATTTAATAACTGAGCCCTAAGGTCCTTATGAGATTTGCCAGCTACCGACATCATCGCTTATTAAGATTCTGAGCGCGAAAGAGTTATCATCCATACTTGATAGCTTCAGACAATGCACGGTCGATAAATGTGGCTGGGTGGCCGATGTGCCCGTTGGGTTTACTGTTTAAACACTTTTTCCTAATGTTCTTGGTTGAATAGCTTTTGCCGACACTGCACGCGACAGCGTCTAAAGTCTGTGAAATGTGCACAGCAAAAAATACTTCTCAGTTTTGACGAATTTATTTATTTTATGTCTGATGTTGCCTGTATTTGTTTCAAAATTTTGAGAAAATATTTGATGTTGCCTGCCAGACAACTGAACAGTGCTTGAATCGCGCTCTGTGACAAAAGAATGACAAAAGCTTATTATGTGCTATAACTTTTGTTTATACATTTACCTTTAATTTATGATTGCTCAGTTTTTTTGCATATCAGTGCAATAGTGATCAAGCTCACGAGGTGTTGAGCATCTTGTGATTTTAAGTGCGGGACACTAAATTTAACAATACATACATACTATGTATATATTTATATCTAAAGCCAACAATCAAATTCTTTAACTCAAATAAACTAATGAGGCATTTATGTAAAAAAAAAAGAAGCTCTTAATGAGCCGCACAAATCTTTTTTGTGTGCTTCAATAATGGTAACACTGCTATCCTAATTTAATGTTCAAATGTTTTAATTTTTTCACCTTCGATAGCTGATAGTTAATCCAATCCTGAAACGAAGTTAAGGGCACTTAACGTTGAATTATCTGCCGCCAAAAATATAAATTAATAATATATAATACTTGGATAACATTACAAATTTATTATCTTATTTATTTTCCTTGACTTGTTCATAAGTTGCCAACATCACAATAGTTAAGCAGGTCACTAAATGACAAAAAAAATTTCCAGGTGTACATTTTAACGCGCTGCACATGCATACATGTACACACACATGCGAATACAAGGCATACAAATTAAAACAAGTAAGAAGGCTCTAGTCGGGAGAGCCCGACTAGAAGATACCCTGAACCCAGTTGCAATAAATAAATTAAATTTATGTAAGACTTTGGTATACTGACTTAGCTTCAATCGATTAAGTTCAATATCTCCGGTGTTTCTCAACCGATTTGGACGAAATTTTCAGAAAAGTTCTATCATTACCCATTACGTCAACCCTCATTTTTAGATTTTCCAAATTCGATATTTTTTGTTATCGATATTATGTGTATATCGGAAACCAGAATAGTTATCGATAATTTGAAGCAAACTTGTTCTGCTCATGGTATAGGAGAACTTTTATCCCAAATCAGAAGTCTCTAGCTCTTGTAGTCTCTGAAATCCACGCGTTCATACAGACAGACAGACGGACAGACGGAGATGGCTATATCGTCTCGGCTGTTGATGCTGATCAAAAATATATATACTTTATAGGGTCGGAGATGCTTCCTTCTGCCTGTTACATACTTTTGCACAAAACCATTATACCCTTATTTACCCATTTTATGGGTTAAGTGTATAAAAAAAAAATCGAAAATATCGACAAAGCTAGCCTAACCAAGAAACGAAACAAACGCACATGCATATATGTATATACTTCTGTATTTTTACCGTTGCTTGCTTGCTTGCATGTAAACGAGCCGCTGCACAGTGGTTCCTCCCATAGGCCAAAACTAAAAAAGTCAAAGTTAAAATTTTGACTTTAAATGCATCAACACTTTTTCATAATTGGTCTAGCTATTAAACTGTGTACTTGTTTTTGTTTTGTTCTAACTGTCCTCTTCAAGAATAGCATCAAAAGAGACAGCATAAAATTATTTTGGTATTGCAGAGAGAACAACTTGCAAGTAGATCTTTCACTAAAAAAGTTAAATAAACATTTAAAACAAAGCTATTGTGCGATGGATTGGATTATTATTATAAATAAAGGCATTAACAATATTTTTACAACAAAAAATATATCTACTTCCCGCTGTGTTTCGTGTAAATCGTTATTGTGTTAAGTACGTTATTGTGGACGTTCTGTGTTTGTCTTTGCTGTGTTTCGTTAGAGTTTTAGTTATGACCGCCATCTCACGCCGCAATAATTCTTTTTGTATATTATTTATTAGTATTTTGAGATTAAGTGGTGTTAATTTCAAGTGCCCGTAGGTGCCCGTGCTCTTGCTTTATTCAAAAAGGTAACCTAACCTCAACTTTAAAAAAGCACATGTGGCTTGCGAAAAAAATGAAAGAAGCGTGCTAGACAAAGACGAAAGATAGTGTAAAGAAAAGAGAGGAAGTGTTTTTTGTTGTTTTTTGTTGTTGTTGTTTTTTGTTGTTGTTGTTGTGGTGTTTTGTTGTTCTTGCTTTTATTTTGTGTTTTGTGTTTATTTTCGGTTTTTCCATGCTAAGAGCGCATTATTTTCATAGGGACAACATATGAATGCCAATTTCCTCGATTAGCTGCTTTTGATATATGGTGTTCAGGCTGAAGCACACACGCAAAATGTCAAGAGTCCTCACAAATACTGATTTACTGAACAGATTGCTTTTAACCTCAGATTCCTTCATCACGGGTCAAAAAAAACTTATTTGTAGGCCAAAGTCGAAGCTTTTAAAATCAGCAATTGATTTACTAGAATGTATATAACAATTTTTTTTCTTCCTTACATATGTATATTTGTTGAATGTTTTTTATATTTGTTGAATTCTTACCTTATAATTTATTTATTATTACTAGCTTAAAGTTTTAAACTTAAAAAACTAGTAGTGGGATTAGCATGGCTGCCGTGGCCTTCAGCTATTTATAATTAGGTATGTACAGTTTTATATTTAATATTTACATTTTTGGTTAGTTAGGTGTGGTAAGTAAGTCTATTTTTTATTATTGCTTTTATATTTTGTTGTAAAGGTTTGTTTTTCTTAAGAAGTCTATTATAAGTTTGATGTTGTCTATGGATGGGTCTGTTAGGATGTCAATAGGGTTTTTGTTTTGGAGGAGATTGGTTCGTGCTGTTGTTAGGGATGGGCATTGGGTTAAGATGTGCTTGAGGTTTGTTGCAGAATTGCAGAGGGGGCAGTTGTTAGTTATGTTTTTGTCTATATAGTGTTGGTTTGTGATTTTTGTGTGTCCCATTCTTAGTCTAATGAGTTTTATTTGGTCAAGTCTGGGTATTTCGTTTTGTTTTATGGTTTTGAAAGTTTGTAGGATATTTGTGTTGTTTGGGTTAATATTTTTGTACCAGTTTGATGTTGGGTATTGCTGTTTTGAGATAGTTTCTAGTTTTTCGAAGTATTTGTTTATGTCTGTTTTGTTTATATTGTTAGTGGTGGATAAGTTTGTATTCTATTGATTTTTTGGCGTGTATGACCCCTTTTACACGATGAAGTTTTTGCGTCTGAAGCATTCGTTTGTAGGCAAAGGGAGTAGAGGGGTAACAGCTGCATGCAATGCTTCATGACTTGTGAAGCAGTGATTTATTTTTCTCAATTTGCTTTGCCCTATTCCGATTGCATGTAAACACAGAGTTGCACAGTGTTTGGTTTGAATAATAAAGTTATCGATACGAAATGTCGCACAAGCAAATATTAGCGCCAATAGTAAATACATTATTTTGGTTAAGAAATTATTAATAGAAATGTTCACTGAATCCATTTTATGTACTTGTTACTTCTTAAATCAATTATATCTTAACAAATAAAACAATCGATGGCACAGATATATGTTTATCGACCATAAATTTAAATCAGAGTAGCATTTACAAAGAAAATGCTGCATGAAAAAACTTCATCGTGTAAATGCGACCAAATTTGCGAAGATGTTTTAAAACAGAATGAAAAAAACTTCATAAAAAAAACTTCATCGTGTAAAAGGGGTCTAAGTTGCCGAAACTCGTTGCCTTTGATGTTACTGTGGCTCGGGATCCACATTAGTTTTACTCTGTTTTGGTGTCTTTTCAGTAGTGTTCTAATGGTTTTTGGGTAGTAGCTGAGGTTTTCTATGTTTTGTATTGACTTAAGTGAAGATAGAGAATCAGAACAAATGATCCATTTGCCGTTTTTTTGTGATACTGTTTTAAGTGCTTCGAATATGGCTATTATTTCTGCTGTAAAAATTGATGTATAAGTAGGAAGAATTCCTCTTTTGATTATGGTGTCTTCCGTTGTGATGGCGAATGAGGTGTTGTGGGCGGATTTAGACCCGTCGGTGTAAATAAAGTGGTATTGGGTGTGTTTTTCTTTGAATTCTAAAAAGTGTTTTTGGAACACGAGGGGGTTGGTGGTGTTTTTAGTGTATTGGTGTAGGGTTGTGTCTATTGTACTGCGTTTAAGGTACCAGGGGGGTATACTTGTTTTTATTATTTTGGTGGGCTTGTAAGGGATGTTGTGGGTGAGACAGAAGTTTATTGTTCTTGAAATTGCTGAGTTGCTGTTTTGTGCATATTTGTGTATGTTGGGCTTGTTTATTATTGTGTGTATTGGTGAATTGTTGGATAAAATGAGGTTCTTGGCTATTTTGTTGGTGAGTAGGTTAAATCTGTGGGTGATGTGTGGAATGTTAGTTTCTGTCAGTAGGTTGTTAACCGGTGTTGTCCTATATGCGCCAAGAGCTGTTCTTATTCCGCTGTTCATAATTGTTTGTATTTTTTTTAGTCTGGTGTTGGGTGCATTTCCGTAGAAAATAAGACCGAAGTCGATTTTGGATTGGATTAGTGCTTCAAAGATGTCAATGAGGGTGGACGTGTTGCAGTTGAATTTTGGAGATGCGAGGCATTTTAATATGTTCAGTCTTTTGTGGAGTGCTGGAACTGTTTTATCTATATGTGTATCCCATTTGTATTTTTGGTTTGTGTAAAGTCCTAGGATTCGCATGTTTGCGACTTTGGGTATTGTGTAGTTGTGTGTTGTTATCTGTACCATGCAATTGTGTTTTTGGCAAATGTGTATGTGCTTGCATTTGTTTGTGGAGAGCATAGCTCCGGATTGGGTGCACCAGTTCTCGATATTGTTAAACAGAGTATTAAGGTTGATGTTGTCAGTTTTCCTTTTATTGTGGTTGATTATTAGGTGAAAGTCGTCTGCAAATGCGCAAAATTTTATGTTTTTTTTGACGTGTTATGGTAGTTGCTAATTTGTTGTAGGCAATGAGAAAGAGTATTACTGAGATCGGTGATCCCTGCGGTATTCCGTTGTGTAGTGCGTGAGTGTCTGATGTGCAGTTCCATACTCTTGTTTTTATTTTCCTGTTGGTCATGTAATTTTTTATGTAGTTGAATATAATTGGCCCTATTTTCCATTAATTTAGTTGGTTGATAATGGAGTATACTCCCACTCTATCAAAAGCTTTAGAAAAATCTAAAGATATTATAGAGCTGTGGCTTTTTTTTGCGAGGGAGCCAGCTATCAGATGGTTTACGTAAAGTAGACTATCTATAACGGATTTTCCCTGTTTAAAGCCCATTTGGTGTTGGTAAATGAGGTTGTTGGTGGTTACAAACCACCAGATCCTCTTGGCTACTATTTTGTCATGTAGTTTGCTGATGCATGGGTTGAGAGAGATGGGTCTGTATGAGTTGATGGATGTTTCGTCTGTGTTGGGTTTTAGTATGGGTATTGTTAGGCTAGTTTTGTAGGTTTGGGGAAGGTAGTTTTGTAGAATATTGTTAAAGTGGTTAAGAAGTCTTTTTTTGAGGGTAGGTGAGGAGTTTTTGATCATTGGGTATGATATGCGATCTTCACCTGGTGTTTTGCCTGAGAGTTTGCGTAGCGCAGATTCCATTTCGATCATTGTTATATTTGTTTCTATCAATTGAGCTGTTTGTGAGGGTGTGTTATTTGTTGGTGTGTATATTGTCGAGTATTTTATGTTGAAAAATTCGGGTGAGAAGTTTGTGTCGCTGGACTCATTTTCCCAGTGCAGGGCGAAGGTGTTAGCTATTTCTTGTTTGACAGTAATATTCTGGTGGGTTTGTGGGTCTATGATAGAGTGTATGGCTTTGGGGGGGTTTAATCCGCAGAATTTTCTGATGTTGGACCATATTTTTGCGGTGGGTGTGTTTGGGTTGATGTTTCCTGTAAATTGGGCTGTAGATTTTTGTTTTGATATTTTGATTTCTCTTCTGTAGCGCGCATTGGCTTTTCTAAATGTTATTATGTTTGTTTGGTTAATGTCTCTTTTGAGGTTTTGCCATGCTTTGTTTTTTTCTTTTTTTAGAATTGTTAGTGAGTTGTTCCACCAGGGGACATTGTTTGGGCGGTTAGTGCTCCCTGTTTGGGGTATGCTGTGATGTGCTGATTGGATTATGATTTTATTTATGTTGGCTGTTTTTTTTCGTTGTTTATGTTTGTTGATGTATTAATTTTTGTATTGAGGTCGTTTGTAAGGAAGTAGAATTTCTGCCAGTTGGCTTTGTCTAAATTGAACTTTGATTTCTTAAGGTCTGGGCTATTTTGTTGGAATATTGTGATTAATATTGGAAAGTGGTCGCTTCCGTTTAGATCGTTAGTTATTTTCCAAGTAATATCTGTAATAATGTCTGATCTGCAAAGTGAGAGGTCTATGTTAGTAAATGTGTTGTGTGTTGAGAAGTGTGTAGGTGATTTGTCTTTAAGTAGCGTGAGGTTTGAGTTATTTATGAAGGATGCGATGGTATTTCCTTTTTTGTTATTCTTTGTTGATCCCCATAGTTGGTGCCAACTGTTAAAGTCGCCCAATATGAGGGTGTTTAGGTCGTGATTGAGGACTTTTCTTAGGTTTGTTAGGTTGAAATTTTTTGTTGGTGGGATGTAGGCTGATATTATTTTTGGATGAAACTTCCACGCAGATTGCATCGAAGTCATTTGCTAAGGGCAAGGGTTTTGTTTGTAGGGAATTGTGTGTAAGTATTGCTACACCACCATAGTGTTGGGAGGTGTTCAGGGTGTGGAGTGAGTAGTTGATGGATATGGGAATGTTTGTTGCAAATTTAAGGTGGGTTTCTTGTAGTGCTATTATGTTAGGATTAAAGTTTCTTATTAGTGTTTGAAGCTCACTGTAGTTGTTTACATATCCGCGTATATTCCATTGTATGCATTTTAGAGACATTGTATTAGTATTAGTTTAAATAAATATATATTTAAAAAGGGTATGAGTGAGAGGGCGTTTACAGAGAGCTTTGTATTTTATTGGTGGGGCTAAATTTTAAATGGAGTCGCTATCGCTATTGTTCGAGAGCTTGTTCTTGTTTGAAGGTTTTGTTTTGGTTTTTGTGTTTGATTTGGTTGTTTTGAGACTGGTGGAGAGGGAGTTGTGCTTATCTTTAGAATAAAGTTTTAGTTTTAGATCTTCGGTTAGGAGTGATTTGTATGGTTTGTTTACTGCGTTGGTGTGGCATGTGTTTTCGGTTTCCATGTCTTCTGGTTCCGTTGGTCGCTGTAAAGATGCTGGTGGTGTTTTGTTTGGTGGTGTTGTGTGAGGGGTTGGATTAAGTGTGCCTTGTTTGTGGGGTGTAGCAGAGATGGTTGAGATGGTTTGGTGTTTTGTAGAAGATGGAGTTGTTAGCCGGGTGATTGGCGGTGTGTTAGTTGGTGTATGTGTGTTTGGTGTTTGCGTGATAGTTGAGTGTTGTGTTTTATTGGCGAGAGTTTTTGCATGGGATGTTTTGATGTGTTGGCCGTGTCGGTTGTGATAAATTTGAAGTGCGGTTTTGTGGTCTGTTTTTTCTGTAATTTTTATAGCTGTTAATTCTTGTTGTTTCCTGAATGTGGGGCACTTGCGGTCGAGGGGGCTGTGTTGGTGATCGATGTCTGGGTTCTTGTTGCAGTTTAGGCAATTTTTTTCGTTTTCGCATTGCTCGTTTTCAATTGTATGTTTGGCGTTTGAGCAGTTTATGCATGTTTCTATGCCTTTGCAGACTGGAGTTGGGTGACCAAAGCGGAGGCATTTTTTGCATCGCAGGGGTAGTGGGATGTATGGGCGGACGCGTACTGATTCGTAGCCAATCCTTAGTTTTTCGGGGAGTTTGTATGTTGCAAAAGTAATTATTATGAGTCCGGTTTCTGTGGGTGTGATGTTGTTTTCATCTGTGTTGGTGTTTATTGGTTGTTTTTTTAATATTTTTTTTTACTTCTGTTACGTTTTGCGATTTTAGTTCTAGTAGAATTTCAGTTTCGCTTATGTTTCGCAAGTCGTTGCTGTATATGACTCCCTTGGTGGAGTTAAGTGTTTTGTGTTCGGTGACGGTGATTTCAATAGTTGTCATAAGTTTTAGTTTTAATAGTTGAATGGCTTGGTAGTGGTTTTTTGTTTTGATCAAGAGTGAGCCGTCTTTCGTTTTTTTGCATGTCTCGACTTCTCCGTTACGAGCGTAATCTATTGTTTTCTTGATGACAAACGGTGAGACTTTTTCAAAGGTGTTGTTGTCGTTTCGTTTTATTGTAATATATTTCGGTTCGCCTAGGTTTGTGTTGTTGGATTTTACTCCGTATGTTCTTATGTCCGGTGGTTCGTGCATTTTTGTTATTGTTGGGCAGACGCCCGCGATAGCTGTTGATGGTGTATGTTGTTGTGGTTTTTTGGTTTGCGTTTTGTGTTTGAAGTTTGTTGATCTCAGCGGTGTTGGTTTTGTTTGGTGTTTGTCGCGGTTTTAGGTTTTGGTGTAACACGTCTTATTTCTCCGGAGGTTGAAGTAGTACTGTACCTTATAATTAGAGCGTGTACATACATGAACTATGAAAAAATCTTTAATAATTTTATGTTTGCTGTTGTTTAATTATTGTTACATTTTTGCCGTTTGTCGTTTAAAACAAAATAATTTTTCCAACCAAATCGATTTTAGACTGATTGTTCCTATGGCAGCTATATAATATAGTATCCCAATTTTCACTAAGCTCGCCCTGGTTATATAGTAGTTTTTAATGAAGAATTATAAGGTTGCGTTGCAATATAATGGAAAACAAAACAGTTTTCCATACAAACACTTGATTTCAGACCGATCGTTCATATGACAGCTATATGATATGGTGGTCCGAACTGGCTGATTTTTACACATCATCTTACCATGAATTTATAAAAATGTTGTGTTAAGTTTCAAACCTCTACCTCAACTAGAAGTATTTTTGGCCGCCCTCCCCATACAACAGGAACCAGTGTGCGGTGAAAGCGAACTGCAACTGCAACAAAATCGGCTGCACAATGTTCCGCTGGCGCGCCGTCAGCTGCTAGCTCGCTCACAAACTAACAAAAAAGGTTTAGCTTCAAAGACTCGAACATGTTCTGTTGCTCACTATTTCACAAGCAAGGAAAGCAGTAGAATGATGAATAGAATGATGAATCACAGCAGCCAAAAACCGTCCATTCCGCCAAACCCAAGGATCCCGAAAGGATCCTCAATCTCTTCCAGTTGAGTAACCCTGACCTGGTTACGCATGAAGGATTGCCAAGGTCGAGGATTCAGAAGGCAACAATCGGCAGGTGATCCTGGTCATTCCCGACGACTCAGCCGAGGCCCTAGTCGCCTCTAACGGACCGACCCACTACTGCTTTAAGCCGATAGCCATACGGGTCTACCGTTCGGATGCGGCTAGCAAGCCTCCAGCTCAGGATGACGTACAAGCGGCGCAAGAAGTCGAAGCTCGAAGCGAGCAGCCAACGGCAGAGGCCGTCGCAGACAATACCACAGCCCATGGTACGCAAGACCTTGTCACCGAAAGTGACGCGACGGCCGAAGCCAAAGTAGATGACGCTCAGTACGGCCACCAGTCAGAAGGATCTGACCTCGCCGAAGACATGACCAAAATGATAAACCTCGATGACGACACGGACGTAGAAGCTAATCTGACAGTGGTGGAGTTGAAACCAGGAAACCTACTTCAGATCAACCACCACAAATGTAAGGCGGCGACAGCCGCCCTGCTGCTCCGCATACGCCAATGCCGCGCAGACGTTGTCCTCATCAAGGAACCTTGGGTTTGCGGTGGCAAGGTTTCTGGACTGGGGACAAGCTATATGTAGCCAGAAAAGAAGGTGAAGTCCGCACCTGCATACTAGCCAGAGAACACCTAGACATTTTTCTGCTACCCAATTTCAGTAATGGCGACAACACTGCTGCGTGCCTTGAGCTGAAGTCGGGACTAGTCAAGCTCAGCTCAGCCTACATGGCCCACTACCGCCAAGGGCCACTGTCACACCTACTGCTACAGGCGCTAATCACCGACTGCTGGATGAGCATTCCTTCTCCGATCATTGTTATATCGACATAGTTTTCTGTCTCGATATCCCAAGCCTAAATGGTGCAAGCACTTAAAACGCACGAACTGGATCATTTTCAAAGAATGTCTTGCAAGACTTATCCCAGAGCAGTAAGAATAAAGTATTATAGAGCAATCATTGAGTACGGGGCTTGTTGGGAACGCCTAGGCTGTACATTTGTGTGAAAAACTTTCTGAGTGCTCCCATAGCACTTCGGGTGTCGAGCCGACTGGAAGCTTTCGAGTTCTTGCTCAGAATTATTTTTGTTTGCGCTTAGATGTAGAGAGGCAGCCGAATGAGACGGTCGGTCCACGCAGCTCTGCTGTTTATTTGTGTGTGGGATTTGCGTGTATAGTTTTGTTATTTTTGCGTGTAATGTTTTTGTTATTTTTGGGGTGGGATTTTTAAATTTGAACAGTGAATGAATGTTTGCGCTCACATATATGCATTAATAGTTATTTGTATGCATGTCGTCAAGTGTACAAGAACCTGTCTCAGTTTTTATGATATTTTTATTTTTTTTACAGGTGTATATATTTAAGACTTTCTTATTCTATTTATTAAAAAGCACACATGATATAATTTTAAAATTTTGCCTTATTATTTATATATTTAATTATATCTATGATTGATGATTACATAATAAATTTATTTTCTATTAACATATAATTAAGTCATGTCAAAACAATACATTTAATATAAAGCATTTTTTACAAGCAGCAACAAAAATGTGTAAACACCCAGAAATCAATGAATTCCTTTATGATGCCCACAAACAGCAACACAAGAAAATGCTATTTCGAAAAAGCTTAGTTGGTACGTTATCAAGTTTGCCGCTCGAAGAGTTAATCACATTGAAATATATAATTTTATTAGACTATTTTTAGAAATTTCTCAATTGTTTCTTAGTGCCAACTTATTCTAATCAAAATTAACAACTATAACAAATATATTATTAAATTACATATCAACAATAGCACTTATATTATATAAGGGTATCCAACACTCAACATTCGTCTGTTCATACTCCTATTCAACATGTTCACTATTTAAGTCTATAAGTGTGCGTGTGTGTGTGTGTATTCACAAAAGAAGCAAAACAGAACTGCCGCACAAAATATAAAATCGACAATTTCAGACTACTGCTTGAATCTGCTTTATGCAGTCCAACTTGGAAGGGTAGTATAAACTTATTATGAACTTTGTCAAAACAAATAGCAAAACGTGAGATATTATATTATTTATGTTTATGTTTTCTATTTATGTATCGAAAATAAACTATATATATATATAAAAAGTAAATATTTGAGTTTTAATTGGCTATTGTTCAATATTGGTACAAAGGGTATTTTTACTCCGTGCATTTTGTACGTTGAAGCAAAACAGAACTGGACACTGGCTTTGTCATTTTTGTAGAGGCAGAAAAGAACGAATTTCGTTTGATGTGTGCGTGCACATGAATAGATATATTTTATGCGTATGCATGTGTGCGCTTTGTTGATCTGCTGGTGGCCGTCACACAGTGGCGCCATTTGAGTTTTTTCGTTGCAAAAATCATAACTTTTGAACCAAATGAGATAATCATCAACTTAAAAGCATCTGATAGATAATTAATCAACCTATAAAATGAGCATTTGAAATGAATTTTTGGGTGCCTATTTATCAGTATGCAAAGTTGAAATTTGTGAAAAATCGAATTTTACGGGAAGGAGAAAAATATTTTTAAATTTTTCGATTTTTATTGTTTTATTTTAATGGTTTTTATAATCTAAAATTAATATTCTAATAATTAAAAATAATTTTAAAAAAAAATTTTTTTTTTAATATTTTGTAAAATATTCATCACAATCCGTAAAAGATGGTATATCTAAAAGAGTAATCATCTCTGAACTATAAGTATTTTCTAATTCTTTTCGTGACTTAACATGCCTCAGTGATGAAATTAGGGGATCTGAAGATGCTGCTAACATGTTGAAGAGGTCCTCATTTTGTCTTACCCTTGATGCTTTGAAAGTGTTTAGCAATCTGTTTTTTTTATAAAATTTATTTAATGATTCCTGTGCTTCTTCAGAAAGCTCTCCAATTGGCAAAGACTGATACTCAATTATATCTTTGCCATGCGCCAATATTTTATGGACTGTCGGGGTCAACTTTTTCTGCGGATATAATTCTGCTAACAGTGATGCTGTTTTTGAAGCATATTCTCCATACTTGGCAGAATTAACTTTTTCCTAGCAGCTCAAAACATTTAAGATCGTTCCCAATCTTTTAACGATTTGGTTGTTTATCCCTGTGATTTGAGTTACAGCTTCATCATTTTCAAAAAATCTCCTTGAAGTGTTTCCATCGTTTGAGTTTCCGTATCCGTACTTGGGGCAGTCTACTTTAAGTCCAACTTGTTTGAAAAACGCATCCTGTATTCGCTTCTTTCTGATATTTTCCTTACCTTTGTTTGATGTGTTTTCGTCAAAGTTTTCATCCTCTTGTGGAAGCGTATACGCTAATTTCAGCAAGAACTCCATATACCTTATTCTTGCATGCAAGGGTGAGATCCCAAACTCATAATTTTCTTCATTTGCAGAATCACTTAAATTGTCGAAGTTTTTTTGCGTCATTTTGCAAATTGGGCATGAAAAAGTTGACCTTGTGTTTGTCAGTTCGTTGACTACTTTTCCGTCAACCATGCTTAGGTGGAACTCGTAATTACATTCAATGTATTTTCCTTCTCTGATTTCGAGCCTTGTTGGCTAGTCTAATCTATTACCTGATAGATACCGTTTGGATTAAGGGTTCAAGAAAAGAGTTAGCTTTCATGCCTAACAAATTTACCTATTGTTTGTATAAGTCCAGGTCAATAAGGTCAATTTATGCAATTTGGATACTTCGCAAGTGTCCGAATAAGATTTGTGCCTACCTGAATGGGATGTGTGACTAGTTGTACGCTAACGCAATTTCTGTATTCGGTGCGTACCTGGTAATTTATTTGTATATCCTGTAACTGCACCTGAATTTAGGGACCAGGATTTGACAAATGATCTCAGGTGAGCATTACAGAATGAAAAACAAAAGTCAAGTATCTTAACAATAACGAACGAAACAACAACAATAAAAATGGGTTTTCACGGTTATATGTCATAAATTGCCCAAAAATGCATGCAGCACATTTTTGAAACTATGTATTTTTTCACTATTTTATATCTAAAAACAAGTAAGAAGGCTCTAGTCGGGAGAGCCCGACGAGAAGATACCCTGAACCCAGTTGCAATAAATAAATTAAATTTATAATTGACTTAGGTATACTGACTTAGCTTCAATCGATTAAGTTCGATATCTCCGGAGTTTCTTTACCGATTTGGACGAAATTTTCAGAAAAATTCTATCGTTACCTATTAGTTTAAACCTCATTTTACATTTTCCAAATTCGATATTTGTCATCGATATTATGTATATATCGGAAACCAGAATAGTTATCGATAATTTGAAGCAAACTTGTTCTGCTCATGGTTTAGGAGAACTTATATCTAAAATCTGAAGTCTCTAGCTCTTGTAGTCTCTGAGATCCACGCGTTCATACAGACAGACAGACGGACGGACAGACGGACATGGCTATATCGTCTCGGCTGTTGATGCTGATCAAGAATATATATACTTTATGGGGTCGGAGATGCTTCTTTCTGCCTGTTACATACTTTTGCACAAAACCATTATACCCTTATTTACCCATTTTATGGGTTAACGGTATAAAAAAGGGGCAAAAACGGGCAAATGAAACTTTTTGTATTTAATAGAGTACCCATTTTATGGGTTAACGGTATAAAAAAGGGGCAAGAACGGGCAAATGAAATTTTTTGTATTTAATAGAGGAATAATCAAAGAAATTAATTAGAAAAAATTGCCTATATAATGCGATATAACACGAACGGAACACGCAATTTGTTTTTAAACACGAACACTTTGTGTTCGTGCGCGCCACGACAAAAACACGGCCCGCGCCCATCGCTAGTTTAAAGACAATTTCCACTTTATCCTATACCAGTAAGTATAAAGTTTTATAGAGCAATCATTGCGTACGGGGCTGGTTGGGAACGCCTATGCTGTACATTTGTGTAAAAAACTTTCTGAGTGCTCCCATAGCACTTCGGGTGTCGAGCCGACTGGAAGCTCTCGAGTTCTTGCTCAGAATTATTTTTGTTTGCGCTTAGACGCAGAGAGGCAGCCGAATGAGACGGTCGGTCCACGCAGCTCTACTGTTTATTTGCGTGTATGGTTTTTTTATTTTTGCCGGTGATGGACTTGTTATATATTGGGTGGGATTTTTTAATTTGAACAGTGAATGAATGTGCGCGCTCACATCTATGCATTGATGGTTATTTGTATGCATGTCAAGTGTACAAGAACCTGTCTCAGTTTTTATGATATTTTTATTTTTTTTACAGGTATATATGTATGTATGTATACCGTGTTTTTGTCGCGGAAGCCGGATACTGAGCTGCAGAAGAATCACTTAAGACCAACCGAAAAACACGGCGGGTGTGGTTTATTGGTTTAGGCCCCATTTCCACAAAAGGAGCGGGGAATCTTATTTTCATTGTTGGCAAAATGAACTAAGACCATTATTTGAAAAATTTTGAGCCAAAATTTGAAGAATTCGGTCGAGATATCGGGTATTGGCAACTCGTATCAGGGCAACAACCCAAAGCATAACGCCTATAAAACGGAGTCTGGGTTGTTATATAACTGCCCAAAAATCTTGGAATTGGCACCCCAATCACCACATCTACATCCTGATGAAAATTTGTGGAGTGAGTTGGTCCGCCGTGTGCACAAAACGCCAATATCGTCCTTATCCGTATTATTAGAACGGCTTCAGGAAGAATGGGCTTATACTGGGCATGAATTTACCCAAAAAATTCTAAAAACTGTGCCAAAATGCCTAGGCGATACCATACAATATAATGGGTATCATACCAAATATAAGATTAAGTTTTTTTCTTAGCTAAAATAGATATTTGTTACTAGTAAAAAAAAAACCGAATATTAATGTTGCGCAAATTTTGGCCTTTTTTTTGTTTTATGCATATTTTCTATATTAGTTCAAAATAAAATCTAGATATATATAGCTCTATGAAAAGCTGATTTAACAAGCTTTAATTTACCATTTTTGCATTTTTCATTATTCTTGGTTTTAATCATTTTATTCGTGTTTGAAGTTGAAAAAAAAAAACCGAATATTAATGTTATCCACTGTATGTGAATATATTTCCGACGCTTGAGCAGGCTACATAGATGTGAGAAGCATGGATTCTCCAAATTGAATCCACACAATTGCAACGCTTGTCCTAGCGCTTTGTTGATAGCGATTGGGCCTATTTTCAATGTAAGAACGTGCCATGCCTGACAAATAAAGTGAATTCAAGAAGAGCATTGATAGACTTATATGTTATATTTTTGACGGGTGGTCCATTCTGAATAGTTAAGTTGATGGTATTTACATCGATGTTTTTTGCTGCTAATAAAGCACGCGAACAGAGCCACTGATGATTTTTGTAGTTCTCTGCAATGTTTGGGAATGTTTTGGGACCAATGCGTGCATGCTATGCTTTCTGTGATCTTACAAAAGTTTGCTGGCTAGGTGATACATTTTTATACTCGATACCGAAGGTAAAGAGTATATTGGGTTTGTGCAATGTCCGTCATGGTGTCTGTCCGTATGTCCGTCTGTATGAACGCAACTTTTTTCCACACCCTTCAAGCTAGAGACTTGAAACTTTCCAATTCTCTTTATCTATGGGATAGTAAATTAAAGTGTCAAGATGGGGGTTCTACGATAACTGGGGGGCTCGCAAATCGATAAATTCGATAACTCAAAACCGATAAATCCACATATTTCGCACATCCTGACAGCTAGAACTACCAAATTTGGTGAGAAGATAGCTACTAGCAACCCCCAAAAAACTGCATCAAAATTTTGGAGCCCCGCCTACCCATTCCGCCCCCAGCCACCCCGCATATTAAAGTCAAAAAAGCCTATATCTCCCACAGTTTTTGAGCTATAGCAACCAAATTTGGTACCAAGATAGGTGATGATGACCCCCCAAAAACTGCATCCAAAGTTTGGATGCCACGCCCACCAATACCGCACTAGCCACCCCCATCTTCCCCAACGCTTCGTCAAAAACGGGAATGCGTGTATCTTCCAGAGTAGTGGAGCTAGAGCCACCAAATTTGGTAGGAAGATAGCTGGCAATAACCCCAAAAGAATTGCATCAAAGTTTTGGAGCCACGCCTACCCATTCCGCCCCCAGCCCCCCCGCATTTTAAAGTCAAAAAAGCCTATATCTCCCACAGTTTTTGAGCTAGAGCCACCAAATTTGGTGCCAAGATAGGTGATGATGACCCCCCAAAAACTGCATCCAAAGTTTGGATGCCACGCCCACCAATACCGCACTAGCCACCCCCATCTGGCCCAACGCTTCGTCAAAAACGGGAATGCGTGTATCTTCCAGAGTAGTGGAGCTAGAGCATCCAAATTTGGTGGGAAGATAGCTGGTAACGACCCCCAAAAATCTGCATCAAAGTTTTGGAGCCACACCCACCCATTTCGCCCCCCCTTCCCCACTTTTTACAATTTTCGAGCTAGAGTCACCAAATTTGGTATGAAAATAGCAATTGACATTTCACAAAGATCTGCATCAAAAATTTGGATGCCACGCCCACCCATACCGCTCCCAGCCCCCCTTTCCCCACATTTAACAATTTTCGAGCTAGAGTCACCAAATTTGGTATGAAGATAGCAATTGACATTCCACAAAGATCTGCATCAAAAATTTGGATGCCACGCCCAGCCATACAGCCCCCAGCCCCCCTTTCCCCACTCTTTACAAACTTCGAGCTGGAGTCACCAAATTTGGTATGAAGATAGCAATTGACATTCCACACAGATCTGCATCAAAACTTTGAATGCCACGCCCACCCATACCGCCCCAGCCCCCCTTTCCCCACATTTAACAATTTTCGAGCTAGAGTCACCAAATTTGGTATGAAGATAGCAATTGACATTCCACAAAGATCTGCATCAAAAGTTTTGATGCCACGCCCACTCATACCGCCCCAGCCCTCCTTTCCCCACATTTAACAATTTTCGAGCTAGAGTCACCAAATTTGGTATGAAGATAGCAATTGACATTCCACAAAGATCTGCATCAAAACTTTGGATGCCACGCCCACCCATACCGCTCCCAGCCCCCCTTTCCCCACATTTAACAATTTTCGAGCTAGAGTCACCAAATTTGGTATGAAGGTAGCAATTGACATTCCACAAAGATCTGCATCAAAAATTTGGATGCCACGCCCACCCATAACGCCCCCAGCCCCCCTTTCCCCACATTTAACAATTTTCGAGCTAGAGTCACCAAATTTGGTATGAAGATAGCAATTGACATTTCGCAAAGATCTGCAGTAAAATTTGGATGCCACACCCAATCATACCGCCCCCAGCCCCCCTTTCAACAGCTCTTACAAACTTTCAGCTAGAGTCACCAAATTTGGAAGGAAGATAGTTGGTGGCATCCCTATCTGCATCGGAGAATCTTTAAGGCAGCGTACACCCTTGTCCCATCCGTACCCCTTTGCAATCAGGCCTCTTTTTACCTGTTTTAATACTGGTATCGAGTATGCCGCAGTCGGTTGCGTCCGACTGCAACGTTTCCACTTGTTTAGTATAATAAATTAGCATACGCCCATATCCAATATCCATTAATTGTTCTGCATCCCGTAGCATCCCGTTGTAGTGGTACACGCATGATTGTTTCGAAAGTCAATTTCTGTATATGAAGACTGTAATCATTATTACAGTCATTTTTGAATGCACCAAGATTTAAATTAGCGAGGAGTATTTGTCTTGATCGAGCGGTTCTTGTTCGAAAATTTTGCAGCTTTCTTTCCCTGTGTTGAGTTGTCTCAGACGAACGGGCTTGAGTAGTACGCATTCCTCACTACTCGTTGTTCAGATGATTCAGACGAACGAGTCTCTTCGGCACGTACTCCAATATTGTCCACCCTTAATGCTCGTTGCTCGTCTGATTCTGAGACTCGTAATGCTATTTTCTTCCGTGCTTGAGGTGTATATCGGCCACTTGCTTTTCGCTTTGGAGGCATTATTGTAGCTAGCTACAAATTCCGTACACTTTTTGTTCTTTTTAAATTGCCTACTCACAGCAGTGCTGCCAGTTTAGCAATTTAGTTGCTAGATCTAGCAACTTTTCAAAATATT
The DNA here is from genome assembly GCA_030179655.1 of Scaptomyza flava. Lineage (NCBI taxonomy): Eukaryota > Metazoa > Arthropoda > Insecta > Diptera > Drosophilidae > Scaptomyza > Scaptomyza flava. The sequence continues at coordinate 163,381 of JARNME010000481.1, read as the reverse complement.
TGCAACTTTTTTTTTTTTAATGCTATTAGCCACAAATCTAACAATTGTTCATTTTTTGTAGCAACTTTATTATAAAACTACAAATTTGAAGATTTTTGTTTAGGGGGGCTTATGCATTTTGTATACCTTGTTGTCATCGACTGCACAAATTACGATTAATTGTGGTTCACATATACATATGTATATCGGAGCTTGTACTTAACTCAGTGCCACTGAGTCAGTGGATCGATTATATGAACAGCTTGATAGTGTTTGATAACTCTTTGAATGTGTGATTGGATCAAGATGCCTAAAATTTGTAAACAAAATTTTCGAGATGCCTGGCTGCAGGACGATGAATTTAAGCAATAGATTCGAAAGGATTACACTGATGCAACGCGAGCTTATTGTGCGTATTGCAAATCCTCAATAGGTGCAAAGCTGTTTGATATTCGGCACCACGCTTCCTCAAAAAACATGTGACTGTGATGGGCGCATGCAGCCAAAAAATAAGTTCAATTTTGTTGGAAAGGCGACCAAAACTGACGAACAAGAAGCAGCACTGTGCCTACAATGTGCCAAACAGACAGCGATTGCGACAAGCGATCATTTGTCAAAGCTGTGTGTAGAACAATTTTCTGCTTTTAAAGCTGCTGCAAATATTAAGTTAGGCAGAACAAAGTGCATATACATAATTAAAAATGTACTCGCAGTGCATTTCATGGACGACTTACAAACCGACATCGGAAACTCAGCTTTTATTCTTCTGTTGGACGAGTCAACTAACATAAGTGTGAAAAAAATTCTTGGTAAGCTTCTTGTCTAAGTAAAGATAAAAATAAGCGCGTAAGCGTGTATACATGTAAATATCTGTAATTGTAAATGTTATTAAATCTTTAGGAGTCGCAATTAACTACTTTAGTAAGACTAAAGGGGATATAGTGTCGACCTTTTTAGGCCTCGAGAAAATCGATACTGGAGACGCTATTTCCATAGCAGATGCTTTGAAAAACATGCTATTAAGAAAGAAATTAAATATAGCTAATTTGGTTGGAATTAGTACTGACAACGCTAACGTTATGACTGGCTCGAAGAAGAGTGTTTACACCGAGTTGAGGAAGTCAGTTCCCTCTCTGAAAATACTTAAATGTGTATGTCATTCGATTCAGCTAGCCGTAATAAAGTCTTGCACAAAAGTGTTACCGGAAAGCCTGGTATTTCTTGTGCATGAGACCTACTCTTGGTTCTTTAAAAGTTGTAGTCGACAATTGAATTATAGTTAGATGTATCAATGCATAAATGATAAGCAGGTGTGTATTAACAAAAAATAACCCTAATTGTGATTGTCTATTACAAATGTATTAACAATTTATAGGCACAGTGAAGCTTACAGTTTTGTTGGGTGTGTAATAGTTTTATGTCTATTCTCTAAGATTTTATAAATTTAAACTGATCGATTTTTTTTATAATAACATTAGAATCCTTTGAAGATACCGAGAGTATGCGACACAAGATGGTTGTCGATAGAGAGCGCGGTTTCCCGTATCGTCGATCAGTGGGCAGAATTGAAACTCAATTTCGAATTAGCAGCTACGACGGAAAAGTGTCACAAGGCACATATTCTCAACGGACTTTATAAAGATAATATAAATTATCTTTATTTGGTATTTTTAAAGCCCATACTAAAGGACATGCAAAACCTAAACAAAAATTTTCAAAGCCGGAATGGGAACCCAACCCAATTACTTTCGGATGTTATAGTTGCGATAAATTCGCTAAAATCCAAAATAATTATGAATTAAATATTTTTAAAGATGAATTTGAAAACAAATTAAAGAGGCGCAATTCCTATCACACGAGCTTGTAGTTAAAGAGTTAATAATCCAACTCCGCGAAAAGTAATATGGTAATTTTGATCATAGTACAGATATCACAAATTTTTGCATTTTTAGATTGCCGGAAAATATTGAAATAATGCAACAGGTCAATTTATTTTCCGTTCAAAACATGTTGAGACCCTCCAAGAGTAAGGACATTCTCAATGTATTGGAATATTTTGAATGTCAAGACATTGATAATATTCAAATTCAAATTGAAAAAATAAATTTCATTAAGTGGGAGTTTGTAGAGGACAACTGCAAATTTTGGGCCTGCAATACAAAGACGCTGGAAATAATAATCCATTCAGTGGCTTAGCGGAAGTCGCCATAAAAATCCTATCGCTGCCGTGGTCGAACGCAGAAGTCGAGCGAATATTCTCGCAAATGAATATAGGAAAAAGTAAATTACGCTACCCCATGAGCATAAAAACATTAAATGCTATTTTGTATGTGAGGTTAGTTTTTAATTTCCAAATAGATAGAAATACACATTGAACGTTTTAAAGTCCGAATATTTCAACAGGTATGGACTACAAAGAAATGGCAAATGCTGCCACAATTATGTAGAACCGTATGAGTACTTGACTCAAATGACGAGCTGGATAATATTTTAAGTATACTGTAGCTAAATTTTATTCATAATATTCATAAGTCATGTTCCTTTTAAATTTAATTTAATTTTCAATTTATATTGTTATGTTCCTGAAATATATATGTTATTTGTTGAAAATTAACATTTTAATGGCTTAGCAATTTTTTTTTTTTTTTGATTTTGGCGGAATAGGCGATGCAGTTTTTTGCCGGTTGCTAGTAGCTATCTGCTCACCAAATTTGGAAGTTCTAGCTGTAAAGATGTGCGAAATATTATGATTATCGGCTTTGAGTTATCGAATTTGTCGATTTGACAGCCCCCCAGTTATCGTAGAACCCCGATCTTGACACTTTAATTTAGTATCCCGCAGATAAAGAGCATTTCAAGTCCCTAGCTAGAAGGGTGTGCAAAAAAGTTGCGTTCAGTAACAAGTGTAAAAAATATCATAAACAAAAAAACAATGGAAAAAAAATTAGAATTCGAGAATTTTTGAAATTTATTTCGACTTTCCCCAAATAACTGGCTAGACTGAATCTGAGAGTTTCTAGCTTCACTTTCCGTAGCAAGCAGATTTTTTTTATATATATATAACTATGCGAAAAACAAAGCCATTAAAATCGATCACGCCACTTTAAGTATTAGATGAGCAAAGTCCAATGTAATTTGATCCTTGAGCGAAACCCCAGTTTACGACTCCTCAGAAAAAATCCACTCCAGAGAGTTGAGCATAAATAATTTAAACAAAGAAATAAGTCGCAAAACGAGGTTTCTTCAAAAATCAAAACGCTAGCATAAGTTGAGTTATATTTTACATGTTTAAATGTAAAGACGCGTTCAATAAAGATATTTTATATTTTTTTAAATAAACGCGACTCCAACGATTTAATTGGCGCAGCCGGTAGGATATCAGTCGAAATCGTGAAAGTCATAGTAACCTAAGGATCAAAAGATCCTTAACTTGTTCTAGTGTCTCGCGAACTAATCGAAGTTATATCCGCACAAGGACCTCGTGATCCTTTAACACTTTTCTTCGAAAAAGAAACAAAAGTCACGCAACGCCTCAAGTGCAAGAAAAATAAAAGAAAATTTTTTTTCTGAAGCCAACAAAACTTTTTACAAATCAAACATCAAAAAAAAATAAAAATTCCAAGATGACTTTGAGGATTTTATCAGACGCCAACCTAAGCCAAGCGCTTAACCAAATCAGGCAAATACCAAGCTTTGGAGGAGAAACAGAAGACCTAAGCGCTTTCATCAGCAGAATCGAATTCATCATGAAATTATACCCAACTGAGGACAGCAGACAACAAAATGTGTTGTTCAGCGCAGTGGAAATGCAACTACATGGAGTCGCCGAAAGGACTTGGCTAAGACACATGGCTTCGGACTGGAATACACTAAGAGATATCCTGATCAGCACCTACAATACGCAAACATCGTACGAGGAGTTACTAAGGAAGCTGTACTACACCCAATACGGAGGAAGTATACGTACGTTCGTCGAAGAATTAGAAACTAAGTCTTTTGTCATTATTAATAAGCTAATAATAGAAGGCAACCAACAGAATACAACACTATATACAAACGCAATGAACAGAACAATAAAAGATATAATAAGTAAGAAATTGCCTGACCGATTGTATATGCAGCTAGCTAGATACGATATAACCACAGTGAATAAGTTAAAGCAAGTAGCACAGAAAGAAGGAGTTTATGAAGATTACGTATCTGACAGATCCAAGAGCACAAGTAACACAACTTTCAGCAAACCAAACAAAAACAATTATACTTCCAGATAACAAAACCACAACAACTCAGGTTATAGAAACCAACAGAATTTCAATACAAATTTTTAAAATATTAGAAACCCACAGAATTTGAATCCAAATTTCCAAAGTTATAGATACCAAAACCAATCACAATATACCGCAACACATGACCCACAACTATTTAGGGAATTCCAACAAGAACTATATCAAGGTAGAACCCAAAATCCAATCAATTACTAACAAAATCCATTCAGAACAAATGCACCAAATCCACCATTTAAAAGAACACGCCAAGGCTATAGTAACCAGTCAAAAATGGAAACATCCGAAAATTTTCATCAAACAGCCTCGGAATCGAAAATAGAACACCGTTCATATATATAATTATGAACGATATTCCATTGAAATGCTTAGTAGACACGGGTTCGTCGATTAATTTAATGAGCAAAAATTTCCTCAATTATAAAATATCAAAAGAAAATATAACTTGTCATACAATAAGTGGAAAAGTAATTTTAAACGAAAGCATATCGTTAGCACCAAGTAGACTTTGTCCGACCAATCAAAAATTGTACATTCATGATTTCTCAAAGAAATTTGACATCCTATTAGGCCGAACGTTCCTAACAGATTGTAAAGCTAAGATCAACTACGAGGAAGAGTTTATACAACTTGGAGACTTCCAATTCTTATTCAATTATGATATCGAAGAAAAAGGGTCAAACGAAAACTTAGAAGAATGTCTAGATCCACCATTAACAAGAGATTTGCATATAGCTTATGCTCTGGAAAATGAGTTGTTAGAAAGCTATCAGTTTAGATTAGTGCATCACAATGCAGAAGAAAAAAGGGAATTAACAAAAGTTTTATTTGAGTTTAAAGATATCCAGTATAATAGGGTGATAATCTGACCTTCACTAATAATATAAAACACACAATCACAACCAAGCATGAAGACCCCATTTATAAAAGACCATATAGGTACGCACAAAGCTTCGACGAAAAAGTAGATACACAAATAAAATAAATGATGAAGCAAGGTATCATCCGTGAATCAAGTTCACCCTATTGTTCACCAATCTGGATAGTACCCAAGAAAAGCGACGCCTCAGGCAAAAAGAAGTTTCGCATTGTAGTAGACTACCGCGGTCTCAACGAGGTAACCATCAGTGACAAATATCCTATACCTTTAATGGACGAAATATTAGACAAGTTAGGAAGATGTCAATATTTTACCACCATTGATTTAGCAAAAGGGTTTCATCAAATCCAAAACGGTCATTTCGAATATACACGGATGCCATTCGGTTTAAAGAATGCACCAGCAACATTTCAACGTTGCATGAACAATCTTTTAGGAGACTTAGTCTACAAAAATTGTTTAGTATATATAGACGAAATAATAGTGTTTTCCACTTCATTGGAAGAACATACATTATCACTGAGAAAGGTTTTCGAAAAGCTAAGAGAAGCAAATTTGAAATTACAGCTAGATAAGTGCGAATGGATGAAACAAGAAACAGATTTTTTAGGTCATGTTATAACAGCAGACGGAATTAAACCGAATCTAAATAAAATTGAAGCAGTTTAAGCATTTCCAATACCTAAAACACAAAGATATAAAAAGATTTCTAGGATTATGTGGATTTTATCGAAAGTTCATACCCAACTTTGCCAAAGTAGCAAAACCAATTACACTTAAGCTAAAAAAGGGAGCAAAAATAAATATAAACGAGAAAGAGTATAAAGAAGCATTCGAAAAATTAAAATTACTCATCATGTCCGACCCAATATTAATTTATCCTGACTTTAACAAGAAATTTTCGCTGACAACAGACGCAAGTAATTATGCTTTGCAAGCAGGACCCTAAATGAACATGAAATTATTTATTCCGCAATAGAAAAAGAACTCTTGGCTATAATATTGGCTACAAAAAATTTCAGATCATATCTTTTCGGTAGAAAATTCGAAATCCTAAGCGATCACAAACCTTTAGTACGGTTAGAAAACATTAAAGACCCAAATATGAAATTACAGAGATGGAAAATCAGGCTAAACGAATTTGATTATCAAATTAAATATTTTCATGGGAGATGCACAAGACAGCGTAGCAGCAACAATACACAGCGCATGCGAAGACAATCAAAATTGCAGCATTCTAATCACAGAAAGACCCTTAAATAATTACAGCCAAAAAATAGAATTTATTAAAAACAATATAGAAGACGTAATGAAAATAAACTACTTTCACAAAACAAAAATTATTATAAATTATACAGAGATGACAATAGAGAGAGCAAAAGAGCTAATAAAAGAATATTTATGTGCAAAAAATAGTGTAGTATATTTCCCACACAATGGTGACTACGAAATATTCCAAAAAGCTTATGTAGACATAATAAATACAGACAATCCAATTAGAACAATGAGAGCAACCACCAAATTAATTGACATCCAAACTTATTCAGACTTTAAAGAAATCATTATGAAAAACCACAAGAAGCTTTTGCATCCAGGTATAGAGAAGACAATAGCTATGTTTAAAACAAATTACTATTACCCAGATTACCAGAAATTAACCCAAAATAGAATAAACGAATGCGACGTTTGTAATATAACGAAAACAGAACATAGAGATTCAAAATATACCTTTGAACTAACCCCCGAAATCTAAAACCCAAGAGAAAAATATCTAATCGATTTTTACATGGTAGACAACAAACAGTTTTTGTCATGCATAGATGCTTTTTGTTCAAAATACGCTACATTAGTTGAAGTAAATGGAAAAGATTGGCTAGAAGCGAACAGGGGAATCCTCAAAATATTCAATGACATGGGAAACCGATAGAAATAAAAGCAGATAAGGATTCAGCATTCATGTGCGCAGCTCTTAAAATATGATTAGAGTCAGAAAATGTTAAAATAGAGATAACAACAAGCAAAAACGGAATTTCAGACGTAGAAAGATTTCATAAAACAATTAACGAAAAACTGAGAATCATTAACACCGACACTGACCCCGAAAACAAGTTAACAAAGTTCGAAACAATCTTTTATACGTACAACAATAAAATAATACACAGCAGAACCCCAGCAGAGATTTTTATTTACGCCAACTCATGATACCCAAGCAAAGAAAATCAACAAGATCAATAAATAAAACATTAAACATTTGAAATAGACACAAATTACAGAGAAATGCCTCTAGTGAAATCCAAAGTAACTAAAGGCCCAACCAAACGATGCTTGCTTGCTTCGCGTCTCGGAGAAGGACTTAACGAACAGCATTGAGCATGAAAGCCTATGACCATACGTTGCTTAAGTGCTTTGTCTCTTCTTCTTCTTTCTTTTTGCCAACCATTGTTGCCACATGTTCTTTTTTTATTCCATTAAAAAATAAATGGTAACATTTTATGTAATATTATGTTAAAAATAAAGATAACACAAGGTTTATAGAAATAGTTTATTATATTAATATATTTCTAAGCAATATAATGAAGATCTAACAATTATTTTAAATATATTCCATATAATAAAAAAAACAGCGACAGCTCTAGAGCACAAAGCATCGAAGCATGTTTTCAATGATTTATGCTTATGCTTAGGCGCTTAAGCATTCGTTAAAAAAACAAAACTCAACGAAACCGAGCGTAAGCATCGATTGGGCAGATACACGACGTAGCATATGTTGAAACTTTGCCAACTTCGATGCTTTACGCAAGCAAGCATCGTTTGGTTGGGCCCTAACCCTTTTAGAAAAACAGGGAATATCAGAAAAGTGGACGACAAACATTTTGAAGAAACTAACAGAGGTAGAAAAATCCTTCATTATCAACGAAATTCAAACAAGTGGAAACGTTGCAGTCGGACGCAACCGACCGCGGTATACTCGATACCAGTATTAAAAATTTTGATGCCCATCCATGTGGGATGTTAATTGCTTTCTTCATACCAAATTTGGTGACTCTAGCTCGAAGTTTGTATAAAGTGGGGAAAGGGGGGCTGGGGGCGGTATGGGTGGAATTGCATCCAAATTTTTTATGCAGATCTTTGTGGAATGTCAATTGCTATCTTCATAACAAATTTGGTGACTCTAGCTCAAAGTTTGTAAAAGTGGGGAAAGAGGGGCTGGGGGCGGTATGGTTGGGCGTGGCATTCAAATTTTTGCTGCAGATCCTTGTGGAATGTCAAATGCTACCTTCATACCAAATTTGGTGACTCTAGCTCAAAGTTTGTATAAAGTGGGGAAAGGGGGGCTGGGGGCGGTATGGGTGGAATTGCATCCAAATTTTTGATGCAGATCTTTGTGGAATGTCAATTGCTATCTTCATAACAAATTTGGTGACTCTAGCTCAAAGTTTGTAAAAGTGGGGAAAGGGGGGCTGGGGGCGGTATGGTTGGGCGTGGCATTCAAATTTTTGCTGCAGATCCTTGTGGAATGTCAAATGCTACCTTCATACCAAATTTGGTGACTCTAGCTCAAAGTTTGTATAAGGTGGGGAGAGGGGGGCTATGAGGCTGGGGGCGGTATGGTTGGGCGTGGCATCCAAATTTTTGCTGCAGATCCTTGTGGAATGTCAAATGCTACCTTCATACCAAATTTGGTGACTCTAGCTCGAAGCATGTAAAAGGTGGTGAAAGGGGGGCTATGGGGCTTGGGGCGGTATGGGTGGGCGTGGCATTCAAATTTTTGCTGCCGATCCATGTGGGATGTCAATTGCTATCTTCATACCAAATTTGGTGACTCTAGCTCGAAGTTTGTATAAAGTGGGGAAAGGGGGGCTGGGGGCGGTATGGGTGGGCGTGGCATCCAAATTTTTGATGCAGATCTATGTGGAATGTCAATTGCTATCTTCATACAAAATTTGGTGACTCTAGCTCAAAGTTTGTAAAAGGTGGGGAAAGGGGGGTGGAAGGGGTGCGCGTGGCTCCAAAACTTTGATGCAGTTTTTCGGGGGTCGTTGCAAGCTATCTTCCTGCCAAATTTGGTGGCTCTAGCTCCACAACTCTGGAAGATACACGCATTCCCGTTTTTGACGAAGCGTTGGGGTGGATGGGGGCGGCTAGGGTGGTATTGGTGGGCGTGGCATCCAAACTTTTGATGCAGTTTTTGGGGGTCATCATCACCTATCTTGGCACCAAATTTGGTGGCTCTAGCTCAAAAACTGTGGGAGATATAGCCATTTCTGATTTCAAAATGGGGGGGGCTGGGGGCGGAATGGGTGGGCGTGGCTCCAAAATTTTGATGCAGTTTTTTGGGGGTCGTTACCAGCTAGCTTTCTACCAAATTTGGAGGCTCTAGCTCCACAACTCTGATATATACACGCATTCCCGTTTTTGACGAAGCGTTGGGGTGGATGGGGCGGCTAGAGCAGTATCGTTGGGCGTGGCATCCAAACTTTTGATGCAGTTTTTGGGGGGTCATCATCACCTATCTTGGCACAAAATTTGGTGGCTCTAGCTCAAAAACTGTGGGAGATATACGCTTTTTTGACTTTAAATTGCGGGGGGGGCTGGGGGCGGAATGGGTGGGCGTGGCTCCAAAATTTTGATGCAGTTTTTTGGGGGTTGCTAGTAGCTATCTGCCCACCAAATTTGGTAGTTCTAGCTGTAAGGATGTGCGAAATATGAGGATTTATCGGTTTTGAGTTATCGAATTTATCGATTTGCCAGCCCCCCAGTTATCGTAGAACCCCCATCTTGACACTTTAATTTACTATCCCATAGATAAAGAGAATTGGAAAGTTTCAAGTCTCTAGCTTGAAGGGTGTGGAAAAAAGTGGCGAACATACAGACGGACAGACGGACGGACACCATGACGGACATTGCACAAACCCAATATACTCTTTACCTTCGGTATCGAGTATAAAAACAAAAGAAAACTAATGTTAGCAAACATATACAATTAATAATCCTACTCACAACAATAATACCTTGTAACACCTAATCGATAGAAATCAATCAAAAAAAGCGCAATACGGATACCTTATCCTAAGAACTGGTATATTACACAGGAATATGAATACCATTGCCTCACAATAAATTTAACTAAAACTGAAGAAACACTAAACAATCTATTGCAACAAGCGGAAACCTTTAGATTCTTACCACAAATAGAATACCTAATAGAAAACTGGAAAGAGAAATGAACGGAATAAAAATAGTAAAAAGACAAAAACTAGGACTTTTGAATATAATAGGAACAGCATATAAATACTTATTCGGCACCCTGACCGAAGAAGACAGAACAGAACTAGAAAACAAAATAAATAACTTAGAAGAAAACAGCATTCAAATAAATGAATTAAACAAGAGAATAGAAGCAGTAAATCATGGCCTAAGCATAATAGAAAAAATGTCAGAAGATTCACAACAAGATAAAAAACTAAATCTAATACTATTTAACTTACAACAATTCACAGAGTATATTGAAGATATCGAAATGGGCATGCAATTGACAAGATTAGGTATCTTTAACCCAAAAGTATAATAATAAAAGTTCAAAAGTTGAATACAAAAAAGTTCAAAATTTATAAGCTTAAAAACTTCTGCCCTGATTACTGTTATTTTTTCTTAATTGTTTTGTCGTTCTTTCCCCCCTCTGTCCTTTTTTTTTTTTTTTTTGGCGGAAGCTTGCAGCGCAGGTTCTTTAGCTTATCAGGTTAATGGGTCGAATCGCATCTTTGGACTGAAAATCACTGAGAACTCACTTTTAAATAATCTACATGTTTTGAAACCTATATTTTCCCCAGGACCTGACGGAGTGCCAGGCTGTGTGCTTAGACACTGCGCTCATGGTCTTTTAAAGCCGTTGCTTAAAATGTTTAACTTGTCCCTGGAGTTAGGCTCCTTTCCAAAAATTCGGAAAGAGTCATTTATTATTCCTCTCCATAAAAAAGGAAACAAATGTAATGTTCAAAATTATAGGGGTATCTCCAAGTTGTCTGCTATTCCTAAGATTTTTGAAAAATTAATAACCTCTCATCTTCAACACCTTTGTAAATCTATTATTTCACCGTGCCAGCACGGATTTATGAAACAAAGATCTACTACCACTAACTTGTTAGAATTTACTTCGTTTGTTATCAAGGGTTTTCAGGACAAATTGCAGACTGATGTTATTTATACTGATTTTAGTAAGGCTTTCGACTCTGTAGATCATCATCTCCTAATACATAAACCCAAAGCCCAAGAGTTCTAGGCTTTTCAAATATTCTAGTTCTTTGGATTAAAGACTACCTAACTCTTAGAACTAAGAGGGTTTTATTTAAAGGGTCCGTTTCCAAGACGGTTCAGGTCACTTCAGGCGTTCCTCAGGGTAGTCATCTTGGTCCTTTATTATTTATTTTGTTTATAAACGATCTTCCATCGGTTATAAAGTTCTCTCGGGTTTTGATGTACGCTGATGATGTAAAGTTATGCACGTCAGCTGCAACTCTCCTAGCTGCTCAACAGCTTCAAAGAGATTTAGACAACTTTCAAATGTGGTGTAAAGTAAATTTTTTAAATCTTAATTACAGTAAATGTAAAGTAATGTCATTTTTTAGATGTTTGCCCTTTTTTAATATTTATTTTCTTGGCAACAAACCACTAGACAGAATTGAATGGGTTGACGATTTGGGCATCGTTATGGACCCAAAGCTTAAGTTTGACAAGCATATTTCTTCAAATTCTAATCGAGCATCTGGTGTCTTGGGCTTCATTAAGCGCTGGTCGAAGGAGTTCAACGATCCCTACTTAACAAAAACTCTGTATACTTCTCTTGTACGACCGATTCTGGATTATGGATCTTGTATATGGTTTCCCAAATACGAAATTCATCAGAATAAAATAGAATCGGTACAAAAACAATTTCTGCTCTTCGCACTTAGAGGTCTTAACTGGGACACTAACAATAATTTGCCATCTTATCGTAGTAGACTTTTACTAATATATCTTCCTTCTCTTAATGATCGTAGAGTAATGCTAGCATTTTCCTTTTTTCACAAATTAATTAATGGTGAAATTGATTCTTCTGAATTAATTAACCGAATTAACTTTGCTGTTCTTATTAGAAATACTAGAAATTTTGTAATTCTAATTATGCTCTTCATAACCCTTTTCGTATTCTGTGTTCTATTTATAACGATCTTTCCCACTTAATACACAGTGCCACTCCTACTTGCTCTATAAAAAAGTTAGTTTTGTGTCATTTGTCTGCATGTTCGCGATCATCGTAACCGCACGTTAAGCGGAGCGCCCCTCGGTCGGATGGGCGGGAGGTGGGTCGCTTTGTGCGTGGGTCCGCGCGTTAACAAGCCGGTGCTTGGTATCGTTGGGCTACTTGACTGTACTGTTCGTTAGTACATCTACGTCTAATATAATAATATAAATGAAATACATACATATTTACAGTGGATAACATTAATATTCGGTTTTTTTTTTTAACTTCAAACACTAATACAATACATAAACTAACAATAATCAAAAATTTAAAAATTGGAGGTTAAAGCTTGTTAAATTACCTTTTTATAGAGATATATATATCTAGATTTTATAGAAAACTAATACAGAAAATATGCATAAACAAAAAATAAAGGCTAAAATTTGCGCAACATTAATATTCGGTTGTTTTTTTTTTTACAAGTAACAAATATCTATTTTATCTAAGAAAAAAACTTAATCTTATATTTGGTATAATACCCATTATATTGTATGGTATGGCCTAGGCATTTTGGCACAGTTTTTAGAATTTTTTGGGTAAATTCATGCCCAGTATAAGCCCATTCTTCCTGAAGCCGTTCTTCCAATACGGATAAGGACGATATTGGCGTTTTGTGCACACGGCGGACCAACTCACTCAACAAATTTTCATCCGGATGTAGATGTGGTGATTTGGGTGCCATTTCCAAGATTTTTGGGCAGTTATATAACAACCCAGACTCCGTTTTATAGGCGTTATGCTTTGGGTAATTGCCCTGATATAACTTGAACGAGTTGCTAATACTCGATATCTCTACCAAAGGCTTTAAATTTTGGCTCAAAATTTTCAAATAGTGGTCTTAGTTCATTTTGCCATCAATGAAAATAAGATTCCCCGCTCCTTTTGTGGAAATGGGGCCTCAACCAATACACTACACCCGCCGTGTTTTTCGGTTGGATACTGAGCTGCAGAAGAATCACTTAAGACAAACCGGTGGAGATTTCGGGTATTGGCAACTCGTTCAAGATATATCAGGGCAATAACCCAGAGCATAACGCCTATAAAACGGAGTCTGGGTTGTTATATAACTGCCCAAAAATCTTGGAATTGGCACCCCAATCACCACATCTACATCCTGATGAAAATTTGTGGAGTGAGTTGGTCCGCCGTGTGCACAAAACGCCAATATCGTCCTTATCCGTATTGGAAGAACGGCTTTAGGAAGAATGGGCTTATACTGGGCATGAATTTACCCAAAAAATTCTAAAAACTGTGCCAAAATGCCTAGGCGATACCATACAATATAATGGGTATCATACCATATATAAGATTAAGTTTTTTTCTTAGATAAAATAGATATTTGTTACTTGTAAAAAAAAAAAAACAGCCGAATATTAATGTTGCGCAAATGTTAGCCTTTTTTTTTGTTTATGCATATTTTCTGTATTAGTTTTCAATAAAATCTAGATATATATCTCTATGAACAGGTAATTTAACAAGCTTTAATCTCCCATTTTTGCATTTTTGATTATTGTTAGTTTTATGTATTGTATTCGTGTTTGAAGTTGAAAAAAAGAAGAAAAAGCCGAATATTAATGTTATCCACTGTATATCAAATCTCAGTCTGTGTTCTATAACATCGCCGCATAACCATTTTATCTGTTCCAATTTAATGGTTACGGGACAAATATCTTAAAAATATTCAAAGCAAAAGTATTGTATGTATAACTATTAAAATAAAAGCGTTGAACTTTGTTTTCTGCATACATTGCCGTTTTGTCCCAGATAGAAGCCCACGCGATGCGAATGCGACGCCAGTGGTTGCTGCGTAGGCTGATGCAGCGGCTGGTGATGCTGTGACGCTGCGTCGTTGTTTTGCGTAGATAGACGCAAGTCCTGATAGCCCGACTCCAGCTCCGTGTAGGACATACCGATGAGAATATGAACTTATTTTGTATATGTTTTTTCTGTGCTGTTACGTTACGTGGGTAAGTTTGGCAATTCGCAACTGTAAACTGAGACACTAATTTTTAATGGCACACATATATGCAAACACATGGATAAACACCGACAATGTATATGGCGAGTGGTAGCTTAAAAGAACGATTGAGTAATGTACTTGCTTGACTTATATAACTTTTTTTTATTTAGTTAGTTACACAATAACAATGGCTCTTGTCTTTAAATGACTTTCAGGAGCCTGCACGGCACGCACTTGCACTTATGTCAACTACTCAGAATCCATCCGTGCGACCGTAGTAAGGAAAATAAAAAATACCAAATTAAATATATGAAATACAAAAAAACGAGTAACAGTGCTGCCAACTTTTGTTGAGCAAATAAGCTAGAATGGCGAAAAATTAAGCAAAAACTATATTTACATACATATGATACGAAATGACTCGTACAGAAAAAAGCTGTCCCATACAATTTTTGAACATTTTGCCCGCAATGGCGTTTTGCAAAAGCCGGATCTGACGGGAAGAAGCGAAATTGGCAGCACTGAGTAAAAATGACCCTCCCTAACTGAAATTGACTAAAGGCAGTAAAGTATAGGGGGGCGTGCAATAAAATGCTTAATACATATATTATTTTTTTTTTAAATAATTTTTTCGTATATGTGATTTTTTGCCGACAGTACGGACAAAGAGCGGGTGAATTATTTTTTTTCCGCATGGTGCAGGTGTTATTTCACATCGCGATCAGGCGTTATCGCACTTTTAGAAATGCAATAACGCCTGCAGGCGTTATTGCACTAGGCGTTATTGCATGCACCCAAAGTATAGTACTTTATACTTACTGCTGAAGGCGATTGGCATAAGTTAATGATTATTCGAAAAATACTGTTTTTAAATTTTGCCGCACTTTTCGTCCGCGATCCACTTTTGCCATATTGGGTTATTTTAAGCTAGATCTAGCTTATTTTAAAATCAAATAGCTTGGAAAACAGTTGATACGCTTATAGCTTGATATCTGGATTATTTAAAATTTCATATAGCTTATTTCGGCTTAAAAATTTAAAACACAGTAAGTTTTGTTTTTTGATTGAATTGTAATTTTTTGTCATATTTTTCGATCAATTGGACAAAATTTTGATGGATTTGGTAAAATTTGATGAATTTAATGAGTGGTTACGTAAAGTGCCAACTGACTCCACAAAAGCGTACTGCTGCTGTTGTAAGGCATCGATTGGGGCCAAGTTGTATGTATAGGGAGTCCACTTTGATGACGATTTGCGGATGGACATAGGAACGTCCAAATTTAGCTTGTTGCTGGATGAGTTTACTAATATAAGTGTGACAAAGTTGCTGGGTAAGAATTAAATTAGTTATGAAGATTTGAGTACGTTTATATGGGCCGTTATTACATTTGCAATACATTTGGGTCTTTTTTAATCTTTGGGCGTCGTTATAATTTACTATCGCTTAAATAAACAAAGTATGGTTACGAAATTTTTAAGTTTAATTCCCATTCAGTCCGGCGACGCTATTACAATCGCAGAGGCTTTAAAAATGGAACTCAGTAGTTTAAATCTAGATATATCAAACTTGATGGGAATCGGCACCGATAATGCTAGTGTAATGACTGGCTGTAGACAAAGCGTTTACACGGAGTTGAGGAAGAGTGTGCCCTCTTTAATATAAATAAATTAACTCAATTCAATTGGCTGTAAGCCAATCCACAAAGAAAAATTTGCCAGATCAATTGGAATATATAATTGCCAACACCTACTCTTGGTTTGCTAAAAACTCTCACAGACAAATGATGTATAAAAATTTTATGAGTGTTTAAATAATGGGAAGGCATATATGATTGTATTTAGTTTCATTGTCAATCGTCGTGTTCGTCCAAAAATGTGTTTATAAGTATGTATTAACGTTTAGTTCTCATGCTCGTCTCAATTTTTTGTAATTAGACTAAATGGTTTGTTTTTTACTTTTATGTATTTTCGTTTATTTATTTTGAATTTCTTTTGTATTTGTTTAGACACCCTTAAAAATTCCTAAGGTCAGCGACACAAGATGGCTATCCATCGAAAGTCCCGTATCGCGAATCGAGGATCAGTGGGAGGAATTAAAGTTGCACTTTGCCTTGGCCTCTACGAATGAAAGCTGTCACAAAGCAAAAATATTGAATATGCTTTATGAGGATGAAAAAATTTGGCTAATATAATATATTTAAAGCCAATTGTAAAGTATTTATTTCTGTGCAATATTTATATGTAATTCTATCGATCGTTTATGTTATGTTATGTTCGTGTATACCGATATATCGTAAGCTAGTCTTATGGTATCGATGTTAGTATTAAGATTTATGAGAAAGTGTGGTTCGGCCACACTGATCTTGCCTCTGTCTCTTTTCCGGTGAACCTTATGCGAAGCGCGCGCAATTATATATACCAGAAAAGTATCTTCCGAAATAAAAGCCATCCAACGTTTTTTTTAATGAATAAATAGGAGTTTTATAACTCAGAAGTGGGATACGCCCAACGCCCAACCTGTATTTAACGCCCAATCAACAAAGATGGGCTTGAATAAGGAAGAGATGTTAAATTTGCTGAAGGCAAATAACGTTACAGTGCCGCCGCTAGCGAACCTTGTGCAGATACGCAAATTAGTATCAGAGGTGACAAAATCTGCTGCCGCCTCGCCACCTGCTGTCCCAGCGCCCCCTGCGCCTGCTGCTGCCGCAAAATCTGCTGCTCAAGTGTCAACGCTGCCGTCGACAAATTCCGCTGCCGCCCAGTTGACTGCCGTTTCAGCAACAATTCTGCCGTCAACCTCTTCCACTGCCACCCCATTGCCTGCTGTGCCATCAGCAACACCGCCGTCAACCGTTCTTGCTGCCGCCCCGCTGTCTTCTGTTTCAGCGCCAAATATGCCGTCCACCGCTCTTTCTGTCGCCCCGCTGTCTGCTGTTTCCGGAACAATTCTGCCGTCAACCGATCCTGCTGCCGTCCCTCTGTCTGCCGTTTTAGCGCCAATTCTGCCGTCGACTTCTTCCGTTGCTGCACTTGTGTCTGCTGCGCCACCAGCAACCCTGCCGTCAACCGTTCTTGCTGCCGCCCCGCTGTCTGCCGTTTCCGAAACAATTCTGACGTCAACCGCTGCTGCTGCCGCCTCTCTGTCTGCTGTTGCCGAACCACTTTTGCTGTCAACTGTTCCGGCTGCCGCCATGCTGCCTGCTGTCCGAGCGTTAACCCCGCTGCCCACTGCGCCTGTTGCTGGCCCGCTGTCTGCTGTTCCAGTGTCAACCTTGCAGTCAACTGCTTCTGCTGTTCCAACGTTAACGCCGCCGTCAACTGCTTCTGCTGATGACCCGCCGTCTGCTGTTCCAACGTTAGCCCCGCCGTCAACTGCTTCTGCTTATGTCTGCTGTTCCAACGTAAACCCCGCTGTTAACTGCTTCCGCTGCTGCCTTGCTGTCTGCTGACTAAGTGCTAAGCTTACCGTCAACTGTTCAAGCTGCTGCCCCGCCGTCTGCTGTTCTAGCGATAACCCAGCTTCCAGTGTCGTTGAATCTAGACAAACAAGTGGCTGCCGTGAACCAGCCTCTGCCTCGACAACCTGCCGCTACAAGTGTTTCCCTTCCGTCCACGAATGCCTTCCCTGCTGTAAGGATGTGCGGTGCTTTAATTGTTTTGGATTTGGACACTATAAGTCCCAGTGCCGGAGGCTTACGAGACCAGCGAATTCGTGTTTCCCGTGCGGGAAAACGGATCATGTGTATAGGAGCTGCCGCCCAAGATTGGAAATGCCGTCACCACCAACACCCGCCGTTTGGTTAGCTTTAAGCCCTCTATGATCCATAGTAGGTGGAATCGAGGTCGATTCCCTGTCAGGACGGCCGAGTTGTAAAGTATTTATTTCTGTGCAATATTTATATGTAATTCTATCGATCGTTTATGTTATGTTATGTTCGTGTATACCGATATATCGTAAGCTAGTCTTATGGTATCGATGTTAGTATTAAGATTTATGAGAAAGTGTGGTTCGGCCACACTGATCTTGCCTCTGTCTCTTTTCCGGTGAACCTTATGCGAAGCGCGCGCAATTATATATACCAGAAAAGTATCTTCCGAAATAAAAGCCATCCAACGTTTTTTTTAATGAATAAATAGGAGTTTTATACAATTTTATAAAATATTGAAAATCTGAACAATTTGTTCCAAAGCGGGAAGGTCGATTCGTCGAAAATTCTTAAGGAAATTATAACGCCAATCAATGAGCTAAGAAATATCATAATTCCTCCAGTAGAGAATATTGATATTTTGAAGGATGATGAAGGAAATCTAAGACCCAAAATATTTTAATGCGAATAATAAAAGCAGAGAAGACTGTAAAAACTTCATTAAGGCGTTAATTATTCAACTAAGGGCGAGGTAAGCTTCAATTGGATTTTAATAGAATGATATAAATTAATCTGGAGCGTAATTTCAGACTTCCTGATAATTTTGAAGTTTTAAAAATATGTATATTTTTGCCGTTGGCAATATGCTACACGCGAACAAATCGCCCGAACAGATTATTTGTTTATTAGAACATTTCAAATATGAAAATATTGATCACATTGTATCCCGATTTGAAAAAATTCACCTAATCAATTGGGAAAAAAGGAATACACTAAAGAGTTTTATTCAGAAGTTTTAATTTAAAAGGATGCTGGACAAAACAAAGTTTTTGAGAAACTGGCGTTATCTGCTCTGCATATCCTTTCACTGTCATGTTCAAATGCTGCGGTTTAGAGGGTATTCAGCCAAATGAATATTGTTAAAACAAATTTGCGCAACAAAATGTGTTTGAAAAGTTTGAACGCAATATTAAGCATTAGGTTTGATATTGATATGTTAAATTATTTAATATAAACTTAGTATTTTCTTTTGCGACGTCATGGCAAATGTTATAAAGATTACAAACTTCCAAACAAATACCTTGAATTAATTAAATCATCAGCCAAATACATTGAATCCACTGATGAAGTTGATGAAATCTTTTCTTTACTACTATGTATATATACCAATAATATTCAAAAGTCAATTTTTTTTGATGTTTTTTGTGATTAGCTTGCTTTTAAGCTTTTTTTTAAAGCTTATTCTAACTCATTTTTTCTTTAATCTAGCTTATGGTGTTTCCCAAAATCTGGCAACACTGCCGCGTTCCCATTCAGTTAAAAGCAGTTTGTCATTGGCTGCGTTCACCAGGAAGTTTTTTTTCACGATACTGAACAGAAAAGTTATACTTATCGGAACGCTGACTAGAGCATCGCGAATGTAAACAACAAACTATAACAAAAGTGAAAATGGGATCAGAATTTAACTCAAATATTTTAATGCACTTTTGTGAAGACGTCATGCCACCTGGTATACTTCAGCAATTTTAATAAATTGAGACAACAGTTAATACTATTATCTACGTAACATGTTTTTTTATTTAATTAAATTGATATGACAAGCTTTCCAACGATACCAATAGTTAAGCTTTACGTTGATTTTTGACAATTTTATGTCATAACAAGAAGGCTCTAGTCGGGAAAGCCCGACTAGAAGATACCCTGAACTAAGTTACAATAAATAATTTAAATTTATAATTGATTTTGGCATAAGGACTTAGCTTCAATCGATAAAATTCGATATCTTTGGTGTTTCTTAACCGATTTGGACGAAATTTTCTACCGTTATCCATTACTTTAACCCTCATTTTAAGATTTTCCAAATTCGATATTTACCATGTGTATATCGGAAACCGGAATAGTTATCGATAATTTGGAGCAAGCTTGTTCTGCTCATGGTATAGGAGAACTTGAATACAAAATCTGAAGTCTCTAGCTCTTGTAGTCTCTGAGATCCACGCGTTCATACAGACGGACAGACAGACATGGCTATATCGTCTCGGCTGTTGATGCTGATCAAGAATATATATACTTTATGGGGTCGGAGATGCTTCCTTCTGCCTGTTACATACATTTGCATAAAACCATTATACCCTTATTTTCCCATTTTATGGGTTAAGGGTATAAAAAAACGAAAGTGTGTCCAGCATTAGAACAATTCCCTAGCTGTATCCTGCCACGCTTCGCAGTGGCACCTTGTGATTGCTTGGTTGATAAATGAGCAACAAAACAAAAAATATAGTTCATACAAGTTTAATTTTGCAATACATACTTGTCTATATTCAATATTGCTTGTTTTTCCACTGTCTGCGTAGACTATATGGTTTGCCGACTCGGGAACACGCAACATACAGTTGTGAAAAGCAATCCGCATCTAAATCTAAACCACACAATTCTAAAGATTGACCTTGAGCCTTATTGATTGTGATTGCAAATGCCAATCGAATCGGAAATTTCAATCTTTCAATTTGAAATGGTACATATATCGGTTGGGATGATAGGTATTCAAGGAATGAGGACATCTTCATCTTTGAAAGGCCCCGTTAGAATCGTTATTTTCACTACGTCATTCATTAATTTGTTAACTGCAAGTCGCGTCCCGTTGCAGAGTTTTGGCTGATTAATATTCCGGAAGAGGAAAATTGGCACACCTATTTTCAATTTACGTATGTGTGGCAGATCAAGTGAGCTTAAAAATTCCGTTGGGTTATTAACTATTCCACTTGCTTAAGGGCTGTTTACTCTTGACTTAACTTAACTTAACTTAAGGAATATATGCGTTTACTCTCAACTTAACTTATCGTAAGAAATCAGTTAAGTTACGTTAAGTTGAGATTAAACGCTAACATTGACAGCCATAAGGCAGATTGAGTCAGCTGACTCTTACGTTAAGTTAAGTCAAGAGTAAACAGCCCTTTAAACAACGGTGTTTATCGCCTTATATGTAATTTCATCACTTCGAATATTGGATTGAATAACATTATTAATTTGATAAACGTCATTTTTCTTTGAGGCATGGATAGCGCTTTCACTGAGCCAATTGTGATTTTTATGATTTATTTGCAAGTCCGGAAATACTTTTTCGATCATTTCTTCTTTCGATGTTACTAAATTGCAAAAATGATCGGGAAACGATATTCGTCTAGACGTCTCATCGACTGGCAGCTGTCCGTTTCCCATTTCCAGTAACTGTCGTGAGAATACCTCAGCTGATGGATCTACAACTGGACACGCATATTCGAAGTCAACTGCAATGTACTTACGTGCCGCCATAGTGTTGAATATATCAGGCAAGCATTTATTTCGTCTGCTGGTGTCGATAGAGAAATTACAGGCAATGTTTGCCTAAAATCTCCTGCGAGCAATACTAACGCATTCTCGAATAGTTGAACGCTCCCACGCAAATCTCGTAACGATCGATCAAGAGCTTCAAGCGATTTTGTGCCATCTTGCATTTATCCAAAACAATTAGTTCAAATTTTTGCAGGGACTTAAAATAACCATTATTTTTTAAAATTGAACCTAATAGGTCTCAGTCAATCAAAACAAAAAAAAAAAAAATTCTTTAATTTAACCATTATAATCACGGTTGCCACAATTTGTGGTTTGGCACCAAAACTGGCACTTTTTTTCGTGATGGTGCAATGGCACTTTTTTTTCAGTTTGCTTCTTATTTTCTTGTGATTGGCTTCAGAAAATGTAATTATATACATTACTCAGCACACAATTAGTATCGTTTATAGCACTGAAATTATCGATACATCGGCGTACCAAAATAAAAGCAATTCTGTAAACAATCGTCGCATGAGCCCATCGTCAACTCGTTGAATACCGGTGTCGGTGACGTACTCGTGATAGTTAAAGGAAATGGAAAATTAAGTAAAGAATTAATTAGGTTCCTTACAAAAATAAGCGCTGAGTTCCCTCAAAAAAACAGTGAGACCACGATTACAAACCCACTGGTGGATAGCACAAAGTGAGTTTGAAAAATCATTTTAGTTTAGCAGTCGCATTATTTTGATTTTTTTCGGTTCGAATGGCTGGATAAGTTTCGGTGGCTGCAAAATGTCGACGGACGTTCATTTTGTGCGGCTTGTAGCAGCTTGTAGTGGTCTTCATAGACATGAAAAAGTTCCAGTGCATATAAGAAATCTACAATCGAAAGAAAATCAGGTAAAAATGGACGCCTTCACGAAGGAAAAGACAGCATATAACAGAAATGTGCAAAATGTGGAGTACGCGCTCGTTAAGTTCCTGGTGATGCATAATCTGCCATTTATTTTGATGGATTTTTTTCCAAATTTGCTGCGTGAGTCCTGTCCGGATTCGAAAATTGCGAAAGATATTAAATGTGGTAGAACCAAGGCGACACAGTTTACCAAAGAACTTGCCAGTAAGTCGTTGCACTGCATTGCAAGTGATTTAAAAAATACAAAGTTCTCGCTTATTGGGGATGAGACAATCGATGTTTCCAACCGAAAGGCAGTCGTGCTAGTGGCACGTTACTTCCACGCTGTAAAAGGGATGGTGAAAGATACCTTTTTTACTTTATTAGAGTTGGAAAAATGTGACTCTGAGTCAATCTACGAAGCCGTAAAATCTTTCCTTTTAACAAATGGAATACCACTAATCAATTTGATGGGCCTAGCAACAGACGGCTCAAACACTATGGCTGGCAGCGTCAGTAGTCTTAAAACTATGTAGGGACACCAATTTGTATAATTTTGTCGCACAAATTTACGTAAAGAATTTGGAACTGAAATATTTGAAAGTTAGCGAATTAAAATCGAATTTATTGCGCACTGATAAAATATTTATTGGAGTTAAAGCCCAACAATATATTGCAAACAAGTGCGTAGATATTTCTACAATTTTAAAAGTTAAGGAAACAGTGCGGAACTTTTACACCGAGCTCGTTCTGCAAATAGTGCAGAGCTTTGACTTTGGTTGAGAGGATATTAAGTCACTGATAATGGTAACAACGAGGAGTCGGACATTATGCTTTTATTATGCTTAAAAACGTTGATTATTTGTGTGACTCTGATCAGGACGCAATTATTACTCAGTGGACCATGCTAAAATAAACTGCCAATAAAATTAAAAAAGAAGAGGATATATCCGTATTTTGGGAAGAGGTTGCCAAACATAAAAATGGTTTTAATGATGAAGTATTTAAAGACTTGGTTGACTTTATACGAAACATATTGTCCCTGCCAAAAATTTTTTGAAATTAGTTTAATAAAATCAAATTTAAGGAATAAGCTTGAGTTGGATTCGGTTGCTAACATAATGCTCTGAAAAGAGCTCTGTAATATTAAAAACCCACATTATGTGTGGTCAGTTAAAGAATTTTAAAAATAGTGAAGCATCAATCATTTAAGAATATTGAATACTAGTATGTATTTTGTTTTTGTTAAGCTAAGAAATTATTATATGAAATAGGTTTTTATTTTGATTTATATAGGGAAACATTTGATCTCAGAGTGTGACTATTGTTATTAAGCTTTAAGAATATTGAATTTTAACTATTTATTTTGTTTTTTTTTAGTGCTAAGAAATTATTATATGTGTTCATGCCTAAAAGTAGGCAGAACCAAACATGAACTGCCGCTCTCACTTCCGCGTGCCTAAGAAAACGCTTCGGCCCGAATTTCATGCCTTTTTTAAATCACAGTGCCACAGACTAAAACGCTCTGACATTTCCAGACGATTGAAACCGCTCGTAAAAACTAGTTTTTTGCAGTCAATGCAATAATGCCACATTTCTCAAACATAAATTCCGAGTAATGTGTTTAATAAAAATATAAGTAAAAGCATTTAAAAAATATCTATTTGAAGTTAACAATAGTTTGACTGCAAAATTGTTTTACTTGTTGTGCATTTTATGAAAACATGTCTGGTAACATGTATGTAATTGTGCCCGGTGGCAACTCCTTAAGAGCGGCATCATCAGAAAAATGGCAGAGCCAAAACAAACGAAGAAAAAAGAAAACGCGCTCAACATGTAAGTAAATTTGATTTTTTTTGTTCATAAATATTTTACAATCAGAGTTACAATTGTGTTGCAAATGTGCCAAAGTGTAACTTTGCAACACCGCTGTCGTGAACACCCAATTGAACGAAACAAGTCTTGGAACTTTACACAATCAGCTGTTCGCTATCGTTTTAGCTGAGTTTGCCATTTGTGATATTTAATTTGCAGCTTGCAATAAATCAATCAATTTAAAAATGCCCTTGTAAGGCGTGAAAGCATCACTCCTAGAACGGACAGCATCCCATAAACTGGTTTATTTAAGAAAATTAGCAAACCAACCTTCATTTACTTTAAGCAGCTGGTCACAATGAACAGCTGATTATTTTAATTTACCACCTAAAGCACAAAATTACACAAAAATAATACCAGAAAATTTTTTGTATTGTGCAACACGTCTTCACTTTTGTATTGTTTTTTAACAATGAAATCGCTGTAAAAGTACAACGATATTTTAGTCATAGGCAGGGGTCTAGCAAAAAGTGTAAACTCGATTCTGTACAAATTGTTGTTGGGATGGCTTGCACTTTTACACTTTTGCAACACAAAGTGATCACCCTAAATGTGATTATTTTAAGGGGAAAAAATCGCAACGCACGCCAGGACGAAGCCATTTTCAACTTTATGAAAAAGCACCCGGACATTGCCAAGAACTTCACGAAAGGGGACAGGGTGGCTGTGGCGGCAGGTTGGGAGGAATTAACGATGCAGTTAAACACGCTTGGTCCTTCAATTAAAACTTCGGAGGACTGGCGCAAGGTAAGTGGCTTATCTTGTATCTAGTAAATTGTAGGCAACAAAAATGGCCATTGTTTATTTCAGGTTTGAAAAGACTGGAAAACGGCCACTTAAAAAAACAAGTGGAAACGTTGCAGTCGGACGCAACCGACTGCGGCATACTCGATACCAGTATTAAAACCAGTAAAAAGGGGCCTGATTGCAAAGGGGTACGGACTGGGCAGGGGTGTACGCTGCCTTAAAGATTATCCGATGCAGATGAGGATGCCACCAGCTATCTTCCTTCCAAATTTGGTGACTCTAGCTCAAATTTTTAAAAGGTGGGGAAAGGGGGGCTGGGGGCGGTATGGGTGGGTGTGGCATCCAAATTTTTGCTGCAGATCTTTGTGAAATGTCAGTTGCTATCTTCCTTCCAAATTTGGTGACTCTAGCTCGAAGTTTGTAAAAAGTGGGGAAAGGGGGGCCGGAGGCGGTATGGGTGGGTGTGGCATCCAAATTTTTGCTGCAGATCTTTGTGAAATGTCAGTTGCTTTCTTCCTTCCAAATTTGGTGACTCTAGCTCGAAGTTTGTAAAAAGTGGGGAAAGGGGGGCTGGGGGCGGTATGGGTGGGCGTGGCACCCAATTTTTGATGCAGATCTGTGTGGAATGTCAATTGCTATCTACATACCAAATTTGGTGACTCTAGCTCGAAGTTTGTAAAAATTGAGGAAAGAGGGGCTGGGGTCGTTATGTGTGGGCGTGGCATCCAAAGTTTTGCTGCAGATCTATGTGGAATGTAAATTGCTACCTTCCTTCCAAATTTGGTGACTCTAGCTCAAAGTTTGTAAAAACTGGTGAAAGAGGGGCAGGGGGTGGTATGGGTGGGCATGGCATCTTAATTTTTGCTTCAGATCTATGTGGAATGTCAATTGCTACCTTCATACAAAATTTGGTGACTCTAGCTATAGTTTGTAAAAGGTTGGGAAAGGGGGTGGAAGGGGTGCGCGTGGCTCCAAAACTTTGATGCAGTTTTTTTGGGGTCGTTGCAAGCTATTTTCCTGCCAAATTTGGTGGCTCTAGCTCCACAACTCTGGAAGATACACGCATTCCCGTTTTTGACGAAACGTTGGGGCAGCTAGGGTGGTATTGGTGGGCGTGGCATGATGCATTTTTTGGGGTGTCATCATCGCCTATCTTGGCACCAAATTTGGTGGCTCTAGCTCAAAAACTAAGGGAGATATAAGCTTTTTTGACTTTAAATTGCGGGGGGCGGAATGAGTTGGCGTGGCTCCAAAATTTTTGATGCAGTTTTTTGGGGGTTGCTAGTAGCTATCTGCCCACCAAATTTGGTAGTTCTAGCTTTAAGGATGTGCGAAATATGTTTATTTATCGGTTTTGAGTTATCGAATTTATCGATTTGCCACCCACCCAGTTATCGTAAAACCCCCATCTTGACACTTTAATTTACTATCCCATAGATAAAGAGAATTGGAAAGTTTCAAGTCTCTAGCTTGAAGGGTGTGGAAAAAAGTTGCGAACATACAGACGGACAGACGGACGGCTACCATGACGGACATTGCACAAACCCAATATACTGTTTACCTTCGGTATCCAGTATAAAAATCACAAACAATAGGCAGGAGACCATGGTAACAGGCGACGGGCCATTCAATCAAGTACTTTTACCCACGATTGAAATGGAGAGGAAGCCAACTTGATTTTAGTAAAATTAGTCGCAGCTATCAAAACAAAATTTAAATTTTTTTTAAAATTGCTGGGCTTATTTATTGAATCTTTTCAAGTGAATTAGAAAACTAACAATAAGTATACGAATCTTATTAATAAATCTTAGCTAACAGTTCTTTTTTTTTTGACTGCATTCTGAGTGCGCGTCCCTAAAAATCATTGCTGGGTTGGTAAGTCGTTCCGACGAAGACAGGATCGGCTGCGCAGCCTTTTGAGACCTCTCGCGAGATGATTTGTGTGCAATGAGAGCTTACTAAAATATTTTACTTTTTGTTCCGCTATTTCCTCCTTAACTGTTAAGATGTTTATGTCTTTATGAATGTTTTCGTTTCGAACATACCACGGTGCGGTGCCCCGGTAATGGTTCTCAAGATTTTTGACTGGGCTCTCTGGACAATGTTAATGCTGCTGTTGCAGGCGTTCCCCCATAACTGGGAACCATAGGTCCAGATTGGTTTTATAACAGAGTTGTAAAGCAGGACCTTGTAGTCCAAACTAATGGAAGAGCGAGCATTGATAAGCCAATGGAGGCTATTGGCTTTCAGTTTGAGATGTGTTCTTTTAGCTTCAATGTGTCGCCGCCATGTTAGTCTTCTGTCTAGGTGTACGCCCAAATACGTTACATTGTTTGCTTTTGGAAGTGTGGTGTTGTTTAACGTGAGCGGTGGACAATCTTGCCTGTTAAGGGTGAAAGTTACTTGCTTAAATTTTTGTTCTTATATCTTAATTCGCCAATCTGGTAACCATTTTTCCACTTTGACCAGATGAAGGGCTAGTTGCGCTGTTGCTTGTATTGGGCATCTGGAGCGGCTGAGAATAGCTGTATCATCAGCAAAGGTAGATGTTGTCAATCGGCTGCTTATTGGGATGTCTGCTGTGAAAAGCACGTACAGTGTTAGTCGAAGTACTCTGCCCTGTGGAACACCAGCTTCGATACTGTGTTCGTCAGACATTGCAGTGTTACATCTTACTGCGAACTTCCTGTCGTAGAGGTACGACTTAAGCAGCTTATGTGTTTGTTTGGGAGCATTGTTTTGATCTTATGCATTAGACCTTCCAACCAAACTTTGTCGAATGCCTGAGAAACATCCAGAACGCGCTTCGTATCTTTGATGTTATTCTGTTAACCTGCTCAATTGTTCCGTGCTTTTCACGAAAGCCAAATTGGTGTGACGGGATTATGTTATGAAGATTCAGGAATGGATTTATCTGGGACATCAAACATTTTTCAAAAAGTTTTGATAGACACGATAATAAGCTTATAGGTCTATACGACAAGAGAACTGTGTGATCTTTTTCAGGCTTTGGTATCATAATGATGATTGACTTTTTTCATCTGTCTGAATAGTGGCCAAGTTTGATGATAGTATTGAAGAGCTGGGCAATAATGCAGATCGCACAGTAAGGAAGCTCGATAATCATCTTTGGGGTTATTTGGTCACCTCCTGGAGATTTTTTTGGGTTCAGTTGCTCTTTAATGATTCTTACGATTTCATTCGTGCGAAACTTAATTGGATCATGTTGAAGCTGAGAGCCGTTTTAAGCCGTCGGTAGTGCAAACGTATTTGTTGCAGGGTTAGGTTGGAACACTTTTTGGAGATGAGTAGCAATTGTGTTAGCTCTTTCTTCATCGCTGCGAGCCCAGCCGCCTGCGAAGTTTCTTATAGGCATTACTGTTTCTGTTGGTGAGCTTAGAGTTGGATGAGCTCTCCACAATGAGTTTTTCGTACTGGTGGTTGATAATTGATCGATGTAACGGCGTTGAGCGCGCTCGTCCTCGATTTTTAACGCTTTGGTGAGTTTACGTGTGGCGTATTTTAGTTTTCGCTTTGCCGATGGCAATCTGTTCGATTGCCAGTCACGTCGTAAGCGCCGCTTTTCAAGAACGAGCTGTTCAATTTGTAGATTTGTTGTCCTTTGGTTGTGTATTGTTTTGGTGATTGAGGCGTAGCGGTGCGAGTTGCGGCAAGACCGTCTCCAGAGTGTTAACAAAACTATCAATGTCAGCTACATCAACGAGACGTGGCTTAAGCTCAATGTGTGAGCTTATATATTTGTTGTATCTGATCCAGTTAGTTTTATGTGAAGTTAACTTACCGGGTCGATTTATGAATTCAGGGTGTCGTTGCAGATTTATTAGGACTGGCGAGTGATCGGATGATAGATCCGAAAGGCACTCTGCATTTATCAGTCTACGCGAAATGTTTTTGGTAACTGCAAAGTCAATCAAATCGGGTAGTTTTTTGGGATCTGTCGGCCAGTATGTTGGTCTGCCAGGAGAAACGTGGTCGAGCTTGTTGTTAGCTTTTATAATTGCATTGTAGAGCTGCTTTCCTTTTGGATTCACTAGACGTGATCCCCAGTGTGTGTGCTTGGCATTGTAGTCTCCTGCTGCTATAAAGCATTCTCCTAGTGAGTTAAAAAATTCCATAAATTGGTCTTCAGATATGGTATAACGCGGCAAGAGTAAGTTGGTTCCCACTGTCCAAATTTATTTTTAGAGATGTGGCCTGTAGAAAGTTTTCAGCAAACTCTTCATAGTAGTGGTGCTTGAGGCGGCTTTTGATCAAAATACCAGTTCCACCGTGTGCTTTACCATCGGGCTGATTTGTACCATAGAATAAGTATCCACTTATGTTAAAGTTATATTTGTTTGTAAGGTGTGTTTCGGAAAAAAGCATTGCGTGCTTATCAAGTAAGAATTGAGCTAATTCAAGTTTATGCTGTGAGACGCCATTAGCGTTCCACGTAGATATTCGTATCTCAGCCATTGATTATTTTGACTGTTGTGATACAAGCATTTGTATCATGAGATTTTGATTACGCATAGTTGTTTTCATGAATGACATAAACTCGTTCATGCTCTGCTGCAGGGTACGTATGAGTGCTTCGAGGTTGCTTTGTTGCTGCTCCTGTGCGTTTGTGCTCACTTGTTTTGGATGTAAGTACGGTGTGTTAGAGGCAGGAAGAGCCAGTCCAGATCTTAGGGCGCTTGCATAAGTTGCGCTATTGGTTGAGAACTCGGGGCCAAGTGAGGATTTGGCTGCAGATGAAAATAAAACGTCCGGGTTGTATTTATATGGAGTGAAGGTAGTCGGTGCGTGTTGCGAGCGTACAGTGGTAACGCGCTGATGGATGCAGTTTTTAAGTTCCTTGTCGACTTGGCAGCCGCTGTAGTTGGCTGTGTGCTTGCCTTCGCAGTTGTTGCAAAGTTTTTTGCTAGAGTCTTCTTTACTTACTGGGCAACTTGCGGAGTTATGCAATTCCCCACAGTAAATGCATACCGAGCGCAGTGTACAGTAGGCTTTTGTATGGCCGTACTCTTGGCAGTTCATACATTGTACCGGACCGTTTCGTTTGTGCGGTTCTTCTACGGTGATTCTTCGGTGAAGTAAAAGCTGAAGTTTGTATATTGGGTGTTTTTTTAACCATCTTCGTTTCTGGTTCAAGTTCTATTTTAAAAAGTGGTTGCGGCATCCTGTTCCTATTTAGGATGTTTATGACGGTTTTTGCTCGAAATCCTTTCTCCTGCAGCGCCTGTTTTATTTCTCCTGGTGTTACATCAGGTTCTTTGCCTTTTTTTACGACCTGCAGGCCTTTGCAGCTTTTTAATTGATACGTATAATAATTCTTTTTTTTTTTTTTTAGATGCTTTATGAGAACTTTGTAATTATCTTCCGACTTTGTCTGGACTTTAATTTCTTGAATATTACCCTGTACGAGCGGAACTATGTAGAAACTATCTTTGCCTATGAGCTCGATAACTTTGTTAACAAAAGCACTGGAGCTTTTCTCGCGTATATATATTGGGGGTGGCTTCGGCTTTTTCGTGACAGCCCCAACGGCTTCAGAAGGCAGATCATCTGTGTTATCTGCCAAGATGTGAAATCTATTGCTATTGTATGTAGTATCATTCGAGGGTATATTTAAATTGCTACGGGTCATTTTTGGTTTATTCGTAGAATTTTGCGGGCTAAGCTTTCTTTTGATATAAATGCGTAGTCGTTGTGCTTGTTGAACGGGAAGTAGGTATCGGTGCAGTTGTGTTTGTAGTCGCTGTTGCGGTACCTAGAGAGGGCGCAGCACTTGCAGTCGTTGCTAAGAGAGACGGGGAGCACGAAAACTTTCGGGCGCGTGCTGTGTGCAATACTTCATTTGTCGGGTTGGGTGTTTGCCGACCGCGCGCGGGCGGATTGCGTTGACTCGATAGGTAACAGAGACGGAGACGGTGAGCAAGAACGTTCTCTGGCACGCCCTGTGTAAGAGAGTTCGATTTTGCGGGTTGGGGGTAAATGACCGCTCGGGCTGCTCTGAAACTACGGAGAAGCACGCGTTGCTATGAGAACGACGCTCGTCTTGCTCGCGTTGTCGCTGGCCACAATTCTTGCTTTGACTCATTGTCTTAAGCGAGGTGAAGAATTTGTTATTGCCTTTTGTTTTATATGTTATTATTTGTTAAAAGTCAATTTTTGTGTTTGATGCAGTGTTTTGGGGGTTGCTAGTAGCTATCTGCCTACCAAATTTGGTAGTTCTAGCTTTAAGGATGTGCGAAATATGTTTATTTATCGGTTTTGAGTTATCGAATTTATCGATTTGCCACCCACCCAGTTATCGTAGAACCCCCATCTTGACACTTTAATTTACTATCCCATAGATAAAGAGAATTGGAAAGTTTCAAGTCTCTAGCTTGAAGGGTGTGGAAAAAAAATGCGAACATACAGACGGACCGACGGACGAACGGACGGACGGACACCATGACGGCCATTGCACAAACCCAATATACTCTTTACCTTCGGTATCCAGTATAAAAATCACACACAATAGGCAGGAGACCGTGGTAACAGGCGACGGGCCATTCAATCAAGTACTTTTACCCACGATTGAAATGGAGAGGAAGCCAACTTGATTTTAGTAAAATTAGTCGCAGCTATCAAAACAAAATTTAAATTTTTTTTAAAATTGCTGGGCTTATTTATTGAATCTTTTCAAGTGAATTAGAAAACTAACAATAAGTATACGAATCTTATTAATAAATCTTAGCTAACAGTTCTTTTTTTTTTGACTGCATTCTGAGTGCGCGTCCCTAAAAATCATTGCTGGGTTGGTAAGTCGTTACGACGAAGACAGGATCGGCTGCGCAGCCTTTTGAGACCTCTCGCGAGATGATTTGTATGCGATGAGAGCTTACTAAAATATTTTACTTTTTGTTCCGCTATTTCCTCCTTGACTGTTAAGATGTTTATGTCTTTATGAATATGTTCGTTTCGAACATACCACGGTGCGGTGCCCCGGTAATGGTTCTCAAGATTTTTGACTGGGCTCTCTGGACAATGTCAATGCTGCTGTTGCAGGCGTTCCCCATAACTGGGAACCAGTCCAGATTGGTTTTATAACAGAGTTGTAAAGCAGGACCTTGTAGTCCAAACTAATGGAAGAGCGAGCATTGATAAGCCAATGGAGGCTATTGGCTTTCAGTTTGAGATGTGTTCTTTTAGCTTCAATGTGTCGCCGCCATGTTAGTCTTCTGTCTAGGTGTACGCCCAAATACGTTACATTGCTTGCTTTTGGAAGTGTGGTGTTGTTTAACGTGAGCGGTGGACTATCTTGCCTGTTAAGGGTGAAAGTTACTTGCTTAAATTTTTGTTCTTATACCTTAATTCGCCAATCTGATAACCATTTTTCCACTTTGACCAGATGAAGGGCTAGTTGCGCTGTTGCTTGTATTGGGCATCTGGAGCGGCTGAGAATAGCTGTATCATCAGCAAAGGTAGATGTTGTCAATCGGCTGCTTATTGGGATGTCTGCTGTGAAAAGCACGTACAGTGTTAGTCGAAGTACGCTGCCCTGTGGAACACCAGCTTCGATACTGTGTTCGTCAGACATTGCAGTGTTACATCTTACTGCGAACTTCCTGTCGTAGAGGTACGACTTAAGCAGCTTATGTGTTCGTTTGGGAGCATTGTTTTGATCTTATGCATTAGACCTTCCAACCAAACTTTGTCGAATGCCTGAGAAACATCCAGACTGCGCTTCGTATCTTTGATGTTATTCTGTTAACCTGCTCAATTGTTCCGTGCTTTTCACGAAAGCCAAATTGGTGTGACGGGATTATGTTATGAAGATTCAGGAATGGATTTATCTGGGACATCAAACATTTTTCAAAAAGTTTTGATAGACACGATAATAAGCTTATAGGTCTATACGACAAGAGAACTGTGTGATCTTTTTCAGGCTTTGGTATCATAATGATGATTGACTTTTTTCATCTGTCTGGATAGTGGCCAAGTTTGATGATAGTATTGAAGAGCTGGGCAATAATGCAGATCGCACAGTAAGGAAGCTCAATAATCATCTTTGGGGTTATTTGGTCATCTCCTGGAGATTTTTTTGGGTTCAGTTGCTCTTTAATGATTCTTACGATTTCATTCGTGCGAAACTTAATTGGATCATGTTGAAGCTGAGAGCCGTTTTAAGCCGTCGGTAGTGCAAACGTATTTGTTGCAGGGTTAGGTTGGAACACTTTTTGGAGATGAGTAGCAATTGTGTTAGCTCTTTCTTCATCGCTGCGAGCCCAGCCGCCTGCGAAGTTTCTTATAGGCATTACTGTTTCTGTTGGTGAGCTTAGAGTTGGATGAGCTCTCCACAATGAGTTTTTCGTACTGGTGGTTGATAATTGATCGATGTAACGGCGTTGAGCGCGCTCGTCCTCGATTTTTAACGCTTTGGTGAGTTTACGTGTGGCGTATTTTAGTTTTCGCTTTGCCGATGGCAATCTGTTCGATTGCCAGTCACGTCGTAAGCGCCGCTTTTCAAGAACGAGCTGTTCAATTTGTAGATTTGTTGTCCTTTGGTTGTGTATTGTTTTGGTGATTGAGGCGAAGCGGTGCGAGCTGCGGCAACGAAGACCGTCTCCAGAGTGTTAACAAAACTATCAATGTCAGCTACATCAACGAGACGTGGCTTAAGCTCAATGTGTGAGCTTATATATTTGTTGTATCTGATCCAGTTAGTTTTATGTGAAGTTAACTTACCGGGTCGATTTATGAATTCAGGGTGTCGTTGCAGATTTATTAGGACTGGCGAGTGATCGGATGATAGATCCGAAAGGCACTCTGCACTTATCAGTCTACGCGAAATGTTTTTGGTAACTGCAAAGTCAATCAAATCGGGTAGTTTTTTGGGATCTGTCGGCCAGTATGTTGGTCTGCCAGGAGAAACGTGGTCGAGCTTGTTGTTAGCTTTTATAATTGCATTGTAGAGCTGCTTTCCTTTTGGATTCACTAGACGTGATCCCCAGTGTGTGTGCTTGGCATTGTAGTCTCCTGCTGCTATAAAGCATTCTCCTAGTGACTTAAAAAATTCCATAAATTGGTCTTCAGATATGGTATAACGCGGAAGGCAGTATACAGCGGCAAGAGTAAGTTGGTTCCCACTGTCCAAATTTATTTTTAGAGATGTGGCCTGTAGAAAGTTTTCAGCAAACTCTTCATAGTAGTGGTGCTTGAGGCGGCTTCTGATCAAAATACCAGTTCCACCGTGTGCTTTGCCATCGGGCTGATTTGTACCATAGAATAAGTATCCACTTATGTTAAAGTTATATTTGTTTGTAAGGTGTGTTTCGGAAAAAAGCATTGCGTGCTTATCAAGTAAGAATTGAGCTAATTCAAGTTTATGCTGTGAGACGTCATTAGCGTTCCACGTAGATATTCGTATCTCAGCCATTGATTATTTTGACTGTTGTGATACAAGCATTTGTATCAAGAGATTTTGATTACGCATAGTTGTTTTCATGAATGACATAAACTCGTTCATGGTCTGCTGCAGGGTACGTATGAGTGCTTCGAGGTTGCTTTGTTGCTGCTCCTGTGCAGCGTTTGTGCTCACTTGTTTTGGTTGTAAGTACGGTGTGTTAGAGGCAGGAAGAGCCAGTCCAGATCTTAGGGCGCTTGCATAAGTTGCGCTATTGGTTGAGAACTCGGGGCCAAGTGAGGATCTGGCTGCAGATGAAAATAAAACGTCTGGGTTGTGTTTATATGGAGTGAAGGTAGTCGGTGCGTGTTGCGAGCGTACAGTGGTAACGCTCTGATGGATGCGGTTTTTAAGTTCCTTGTGGACTTGGCAGTCGCTGTAGTTGGCTGTGTGCTTGCCTTCGCAGTTGTTGCAAAGTTTTTTGCTAGAGTCTTCTTAACTTACTGGGCAACTTGCGGAGTTATGCAATTCCCCACAGTATACGCATACCGAGCGCAGTGTACAGTAGGCTTTTGTATGGCCGTACTCTTGGCAGTTCATACATTGTACCGGACCGTTTCGTTTGTGCGGCTCTTCTGCGGTGATTCTTCGGTGAAGTAAAAGCTGAAGTTTGTATATTGGGTGCACCTCGTTTTTTGTTAACCATCTTCGTTTCTGGTTCAAGTTCTATTTTAAAAAGTGGTTGCGGCATCCTGTTCCTATTTAGGATGTTTATGACGGTTTTTGCTCGAAATCCTTTCTCCTGCAGCGCCTGTTTTATTTCTCCTGGTGTTACATCAGGTTCTTTGCCTTTTTTACGACCTGCAGGCCTTTGCAGCTTTTTAATTGATACGTATAATAATTTTTTTTTTTTTTTTTAGATGCTTTATGAGAACTTTGTAATTATCTTCCGACTTTGTCTGGACTTTAATTTCTTGAATATTACCCTGTACGAGCGGAACTATGTAGAAACTATATTTGCCTATGAGCTCGATAACTTTGTTAACAAAAGCACTGGAGCTTTTCTCGCGTATATATATTGGGGGTGGCTTCGGCTTTTTCGTGACAGCCCCAACGGCTTCAGAAGGCAGATCATCTGTGTTATCTGCCAAGATGTGAAATCTATTGCTATTGTATGTAGTATCATTCGAGGGTATATTTAAATTGCTACGGGTCATTTTTGGTTTATTCGTAGAATTTTGCGGACTAAGCTTTCTTTTGATATAAATGCGTAGTCGTTGTGCTTGTTGAACGGGAAGTAGGTATCGGTGCAGTTGTGGTTGTAGTCGCTGTTGCGGTACCTAGAGAGGGCGCAGCACTTGCAGTCGTTGCTAAGAGAGACGGGGAGCACGAAAACTTTCGGTCACGTGCTGTGTGCAATACTTCATTTGTCGGGTTGGGTGTTTGCCGACCGCGCGCGGTCGGATTGCGTTGAATCGATAGGTAACAGAGACGGAGACGGTGAGCAAGAACGTTCTCTGGCACGCGCTGTGTAAGAGAGTTCGATTTGCGGGTTGGGGGTAAATGACCGCTCGGGCTGCTCTGAAACTACGGAGAAGCACGCGTTGCTATGAGAACGACGCTCGTCTTGCTCGCGTTGTCGCTGGCCACAATTCTTGCTTTGACTCATTGTCTTAAGCGAGGTGAAGAATTTGTTATTGCCTTTTGTTTTATATGTTATTATTTGTTAAAAGTCAATTTTTGTGTTTGATGCAGTGTTTTGGGGGTTGCTAGTAGCTATCTGCCTACCAAATTTGGTAGTTCTAGCTTTAAGGATGTGCGAAATATGTTTATTTATCGGTTTTGAGTTATCGAATTTATCGATTTGCCACCCACCCAGTTATCGTAGAACCCCCATCTTGACACTTTAATTTACTATCCCATAGATAAAGAGAATTGGAAAGTTTCAAGTCTCTAGCTTGAAGGGTGTGGAAAAAAGTTGCGAACATACAGACGGACAGACGGACGAACGGACGGACGGACACCATGACGGCCATTGCACAAACCCAATATACTCTTTACCTTCGGTATCCAGTATAAAAATCACACACAATAGGCAGGAGACCATGGTAAAAGGCCACGGGCCATT
This sequence comes from Scaptomyza flava, assembly GCA_030179655.1. Classification (NCBI taxonomy): domain Eukaryota; kingdom Metazoa; phylum Arthropoda; class Insecta; order Diptera; family Drosophilidae; genus Scaptomyza; species Scaptomyza flava. The sequence continues at coordinate 126,777 of JARNME010000481.1, read as the reverse complement.
CAATCAAGTACTTTTACCCACGATTGAAATGGAGAGGAAGCCAACTTGATTTTAGTAAAATTAGTCGCAGCTATCAAAACAAAATTTAAATTTTTTTTAAAATTGCTGGGCTTATTTATTGAATCTTTTCAAGTGAATTAGAAAACTAACAATAAGTATACGAATCTTATTAATAAATCTTAGCTAACAGTTCTTTTTTTTTTTGACTGCATTCTGAGTGCGCGTCCCTAAAAATCATTGCTGGGTTGGTAAGTCGTTACGACGAAGACAGGATCGGCTGCGCAGCCTTTTGAGACCTCTCGCGAGATGATTTGTATGCGATGAGAGCTTACTAAAATATTTTACTTTTTGTTCCGCTATTTCCTCCTTGACTGTTAAGATGTTTATGTCTTTATGAATATGTTCGTTTCGAACATACCACGGTGCGGTGCCCCGGTAATGGTTCTCAAGATTTTTGACTGGGCTCTCTGGACAATGTTAATGCTGCTGTTGCAGGCGTTCCCCCATAACTGGGAACCATAGGTCCAGATTGGTTTTATAACAGAGTTGTAAAGCAGGACCTTGTAGTCCAAACTAATGGAAGAGCGAGCATTGATAAGCCAATGGAGGCTATTGGCTTTCAGTTTGAGATGTGTTCTTTTAGCTTCAATGTGTCGCCGCCATGTTAGTCTTCTGTCTAGGTGTACGCCCAAATACGTTACATTGTTTGCTTTTGGAAGTGTGGTGTTGTTTAACGTGAGCGGTGGACAATCTTGCCTGTTAAGGGTGAAAGTTACTTGCTTAAATTTTTGTTCTTATACCTTAATTCGCCAATCTGATAACCATTTTTCCACTTTGACCAGATGAAGGGCTAGTTGCGCTGTTGCTTGTATTGGGCATCTGGAGCGGCTGAGAATAGCTGTATCATCAGCAAAGGTAGATGTTGTCAATCGGCTGCTTATTGGGATGTCTGCTGTGAAAAGCACGTACAGTGTTAGTCGAAGTACGCTGCCCTGTGGAACACCAGCTTCGATACTGTGTTCGTCAGACATTGCAGTGTTACATCTTACTGCGAACTTCCTGTCGTAGAGGTACGACTTAAGCAGCTTATGTGTTCGTTTGGGAGCATTGTTTTGATCTTATGCATTAGACCTTCCAACCAAACTTTGTCGAATGCCTGAGAAACATCCAGAAATATTGCAGTGCAGTATTCCCTACTTTCGAACGCGCTTCGTATCTTTGATGTTATTCTGTTAACCTGCTCAATTGTTCCGTGCTTTTCACGAAAGCCAAATTGGTGTGACGGGATTATGTTATGAAGATTCAGGAATGGATTTATCTGGGACATCAAACATTTTTCAAAAAGTTTTGATAGGCACGATAATAAGCTTATAGGTCTATACGACAAGAGAACTGTGTGATCTTTTCCAGGCTTTGGTATCATAATGATTATTGACTTTTTTCATCTGTCTGGATAGTGGCCAAGTTTGATGATAATATTGAAGAGCTGGGCAATAATGCAGATCGCACAGTAAGGAAGCTCAATAATCATCTTTGGGGTTATTTGGTCACCTCCTGGAGATTTTTTTGGGTTCAGTTGCTCTTTAATGATTCTTACGATTTCATTCGTGCGAAACTTAATTGGATCATGTTGAAGCTGAGAGCCGTTTGAAGCCGTCGGTAGTGCAAACGTATTTGTTGCAGGGTTAGGTTGGAACACTTTTTGGAGATGAGTAGCAATTGTGTTAGCTCTTTCTTCATCGCTGCGAGCCCAGCCGCCTGCGAAGTTTCTTATAGGCATTACTGTTTCTGTTGGTGAGCTTAGAGTTGGATGAGCTCTCCACAATGAGTTTTTCGTACTGGTGGTTGATAATTGATCGATGTAACGGCGTTGAGCGCGCTCGTCCTCGATTTTTAACGCTTTGGTGAGTTTACGTGTGGCGTATTTTAGTTTTCGCTTTGCCGATGGCGATCTGTTCGATTGCCAGTCACGTCGTAAGCGCCGCTTTTCAAGAACGAGCTGTTCAATTTGTAGATTTGTTGTCCTTTGGTTGTGTATTGTTTTGGTGATTGAGGCGTAGCGGTGCGAGTTGCGGCAACGAAGACCGTCTCCAGAGTGTTAACAAAACTATCAATGTCAGCTACATCAACGAGACGTGGCTTAAGCTCAATGTGTGAGCTTATATATTTGTTGTATCTGATCCAGTTAGTTTTATGTGAAGTTAACTTACCGGGTCGATTTATGAATTCAGGGTGTCGTTGCAGATTTATTAGGACTGGCGAGTGATCGGATGATAGATCCGAAAGGCACTCTGCATTTATCAGTCTACGCGAAATGTTTTTGGTAACTGCAAAGTCAATCAAATCGGGTAGTTTTTTGGGATCTGTCGGCCAGTATGTTGGTCTGCCAGGAGAAACGTGGTCGAGCTTGTTGTTAGCTTTTATAATTGCATTGTAGAGCTGCTTTCCTTTTGGATTCACTAGACGTGATCCCCAGTGTGTGTGCTTGGCATTGTAGTCTCCTGCTGCTATAAAGCATTCTCCTAGTGAGTTAAAAAATTCCATAAATTGGTCTTCAGATATGGTATAACGCGGCAAGAGTAAGTTGGTTCCCACTGTCCAAATTTATTTTTAGAGATGTGGCCTGTAGAAAGTTTTCAGCAAACTCTTCATAGTAGTGGTGCTTGAGGCGGCTTCTGATCAAAATACCAGTTCCACCGTGTGCTTTACCATCGGGCTGATTTGTACCATAGAATAAGTATCCACTTATGTTAAAGTTATATTTGTTTGTAAGGTGTGTTTCGGAAAAAAGCATTGCGTGCTTATCAAGTAAGAATTGAGCTAATTCAAGTTTATGCTGTGAGACGCCATTAGCGTTCCACGTAGATATTCGTATCTCAGCCATTGATTATTTTGACTGTGTGATACAAGCATTTGTATCAAGAGATTTTGATTACGCATAGTTGTTTTCATGAATGACATAAACTCGTTCATGGTCTGCTGCAGGGTACGTATGAGTGCTTCGAGGTTGCTTTGTTGCTGCTCCTGTGCGTTTGTGCTCACTTGTTTTGGTTGTAAGTACGGTGTGTTAGAGGCAGGAAGAGCCAGTCCAGATCTTAGGGCGCTTGCATAAGTTGCGCTATTGGTTGAGAACTCGGGGCCAAGTGAGGATCTGGCTGCAGATGAAAATAAAACGTCTGGGTTGTGTTTATATGGAGTGAAGGTAGTCGGTGCGTGTTGCGAGCGTACAGTGGTAACGCGCTGATGGATGCGGTTTTTAAGTTCCTTGTGGACTTGGCAGTCGCTGTAGTTGGCTGTGTGCTTGCCTTCGCAGTTGTTGCAAAGTTTTTTGCTAGAGTCTTCTTTACTTACTGGGCAACTTGCGGAGTTATGCAATTCCCCACAGTAAATGCATACCGAGCGCAGTGTACAGTAGGCTTTTGTATGGCCGTACTCTTGGCAGTTCATACATTGTACCGGACCGTTTCGTTTGTGCGGTTTTTCTACGGTGATTCTTCGGTGAAGTAAAAGCTGAAGTTTGTATATTGGGTGCACCTCGTTTTTTTTTAACCATCTTCGTTTCTGGTTCACGTTCTATTTTAAAAAGTGGTTGCGGCATCCTGTTCCTATTTAAGATGTTTATGACGGTTTTTGCTCGAAATCCTTTCTCCTGCAGCGCCTGTTTTATTTCTCCTGGTGTTACATCGGGTTCTTTTTTAATTGATACGTATAATAATTATTTTTTTTTTTGTTTAGATGCTTTATGATAACTTTGTAATTATCTTCCGACTTTGTCTGGACTTTAATTTCTTGAATATTACCCTGTACGAGCGGAACTATGTAGAAACTATCTTTGCCTATGAGCTCGATAACTTTGTTAACAAAAGCACTGGAGCTTTTCTCGCGTATATATATTGGGGGTGGCTTCGGCTTTTTCGTGACAACCCCAACGGCTTCAGAAGGCAGATCATCTGTGTTTTCTGCCAAGATGTGAAATCTATTGCTATTGTATGTAGTATCATTCGAGGGTATATTTAAATTGCTACGGGTCATTTTTGGTTTATTCGTAGAATTTTGCGGACTTAGCTTTCTTTTGATATAAATGTAGCGATCCATACCTGTCTGCGTAGCCGGCTTAACATTTTTGCTGTTTGCAGTTTGATTTGCTGACGGCGCAGTAGTCGTTGTGCTTGTTGAACGGGAAGTAGGTATCGGTGCAGTTGTGGTTGTAGTCGCTGTTGCGGTACCTAGAGAGGGCGCAGCACTTGCAGTCGTTGCTAAGAGAGACGGGGAGCACGAAAACTTTCGGTCACGTGCTGTGTGCAATACTTCATTTGTCGGGTTGGGTGTTTGCCGACCGCGCGCGGTCGGATTGCGTTGAATCGATAGGTAACAGAGACGGAGACGGTGAGCAAGAACGTTCTCTGGCACGCGCTGTGTAAGAGAGTTCGATTTGCGGGTTGGGGGTAAATGACCGCTCGGGCTGCTCTGAAACTACGGAGAAGCACGCGTTGCTATGAGAACGACGCTCGTCTTGCTCGCGTTGTCGCTGGCCACAATTCTCGCTTTGACTCATTGTCTTAAGCGAGGTGAAGAATTTGTTATTGCCTTTTGTTTTATATGTTATTATTTGTTAAAAGTCAATTGTTGTGTTTGTTTTTAAAAAGCAATTTGTGCAGATACATTGCAGTTAGCGTAAAATATATATTTTATTAGCATCTATATCACTGCACTTTTGGGTTTGGGAATTAATTAACCGGACCACGATGAGAAAACACGTCCTCATTCGACGACAGTTGACAGTAATCTTTAAATTTAAATAAAATTAAAAAATCATTGAAAAACTTAAAAAAACAAACCATATTTATTAAACAAAAGCAAATATGTATGTATATCATGAAAATGACTTTAAAGCCTTCTTAAAGACGCTGCTATATCGTCTCGAATTTGAGAAGTTGTTTCTGGCAGATTTAAATTTCATAAAGAATCAACTTCTGCGCGTTGTTCAGGAACTTCAGCAATACATAAATCTTCATCCTTATGTTCGCGGCATAAATTGTGAAGAGCACAGCAAACATTTATAATGCATGAGACCCTTAAGGGGCTATACAAAAGGATCTCTTGGAGTAATCGGAATCGGCTTTTAATTACTCCAAAAGTTCTCTCGATTACATTTCTTGCAGAAGCATGGCGAAAATTGAAAGGGTGTTGGTTCGAGCCTTGTGTTGGATTTCTGTAGGGCGTTAAGGGAAAACCCCAGTCCCCAAGGAGCCAATTGCCCCGTGAACCACTTTCATACTGCTCCTGAAAAAAAGACCTGGCTTCGCTCTGACTCCAAGCGCAAGAGTTATGAGTTGCTCCAGGCTTCGAAGCATCTACATAAATGACTTTAAGATCGTAATCGCATATCTATGGAAACCAATATTTAAAAGTTAATGAAGCGTTTGATATTACAAAAGTTCAACAAAAACGAGTTCCACAACACAAACATAACAAAACAGACATTTGAGTTAACAACCCACCTCTACTACCACTGCTCGGCTTCATTATCTTGAAGTGGGTGCCATCGATGCAGCAGCAAACTACTCCAGGAATGCTATACTTTTGATAGAAATTCTGTTTGCATTTCGTTAGCATTTCCTCCGATTTATTCATTTGAACATAATGTAACCCAAAATTTTTTTCCAGCAACGGTGGTATAATCCAAAGAATTTTTCCAACAGATTGCCTCGACATTGACAAATCCGTTCCCTTCCCTATCGCTCTTTGAAACGACCCCACTCCTAGAAAACGCAATGCAGTCGCCAAGTGCAGGATTGGTGAAGTCGAAGAAGATGGGATATCTCCCTCGATTATATTGATGATCTTTTGGAAGGTCCTCTTGTCAACACGATAATTACCACGGACACTATTTTTGAAATAAAATTAATTAGCATAAGATAATAAAGAAAGCCAAAAAAACCACATACGTATCGTCAGATTGCGATAACGGATCAGATGCGCATATAAGAAGCCTTCGCTGCATGATCTCTTTCCTAATTTTCTGCCGCCGGAGCTCTTTTATCGCCAATAGTCTCGCTAACGGCACATTCAGTTAAAAAAAACACTTCTGTTTAAACAATTTGGGGATGTTTTATGAACAGTTGATTGCTTTCAGGCGGAAATTGTTGCCAGACAGTTGGCAGATAGCTGCTAGAGTTGCCTAATAACTTTTAATTGTTTTCCCACCAAAACTAAAATGATTTATTTGAATGTTAATTAGCAAAAAACAATCAACTTCCGTACAAGAACACTAAAACATGTAAAAAAAAAAAAATATGAAACAAGTTAAAATCAACTCATTACATGATACAAAGAGTTTCATCGTTCTTGCAAACACTAGGCTAATTTAATCTGACATTGTGTCAACCCTCAGAAGCCAAGTCCGATTAGTATGGTGCCCATACTTCAAATATGAAATCACTCGGAGTTCTGTGGCAGTGTGAAAATTTTCCGGCAGTATTGCTTCTAGTGGAATTCAATTTCACTAGCGTTTTCTGTGGCACCCCGGATTTTTTTTTTTTAATATAATTTATAATCATTAAATAAAGGTGAAAATGTGAAATAGTTTGGAATTATAACGTGTTACAGCTCTAAGTTTTTGTTAAAAAAGTATTTTTTATTTAAGTGCAAAATGAATTGCAAACAAATTGGTTCTTTTTAGGTGACTTGGACATTTTTTTTACTTTGACTCTATCTTTAATTTTTAGGTGGCAACCGTGATAATAATTGAAAAAAATCATTGGTATTTTTATCATTATTTTCACCAAAAAATTATATTGGGCATAATATAACCATTATTTTGACCAAAAAATGATGTTGGTCATATTAAACCATTATTTTGACAAATAATAAAATATATTAGTCAAAAAAGATCTTTATAAATTTTTAAATGCGTTAGCGAAGGTAAGGAATATATTGGGTTTGTGCAATGTCCATCATGGTGTCTGCCCGTCTGTCCTTATGTATGAACGCAATTTTTTTCCACACCCTTCAAGCTAGAGACTTGAAACTTTCCAATTCTTTTAATCCATGGCAAAGTAAATCAAAGTGTCAAGATTGGGGTTCTACGATAACTGGGGGGCTGGCAAATCGATAAATTCGATAACTCAAAGATTGTTAAGAAAAAAAGCTTATATCTCCCACAGTTTTTAACTAGAGCCACCAAATTCGGTGCCAAGATAGGCAATGATGACCCCCCAAAAACAGCATCAAATTTCGGATGGCACGCCCACCAATACTGCCTTATCCATCCACCTCAACGCCTCATCAAAAACGGGAATGCGTTGATCTTTCAGAGCTAGGGAGCTAGAGCCACTAAATTTGGTATGGATAGCTGGTAACAACCCCCAAAAATCTGCATCAAAGTTTTGGAGCCACGCCAACCCAATAAACCCCCCCCCCCCCCGCATTTAATGTCTATCAATATTTATTTATTTATTTGCATTTTCCTAGTGCTACAAGTTATATAACTTTTATTTTAGTGCACTAGTCACAATTTTTAATCATTAACTTAGTATCATGCATTATAATATAGTAACCTATCCTATTCTTAGTTATTAGTAACAAATCTTAGTTATTAGTAACAATTTTCTTTTCAAATTAAGTAATATTTCTAAGAGTATTAGTATTTGTCTAATTTTCTGATTGAATATATTTATTATTACACTGGCTTTGAATTTGGATTTATGGTTTATCTAATTTAATGTATCTTATAGATCTAATTGTTTTTTTATATTTATTTTTATACCCTTCACATGTGAAACAGGGTATATTGACTTTGTCATGAATCTGTAACGCCTTAAAGGAATGAAGGGAAACCCCATAAACTATATATCAAAATGATCAGGACGAGCTCAGGAATTGATTTCCGTCCGTCCGTCCGTCTGTCTGTTTCAACAAGATTTCCGGCCAAACTGCTGAACGCACGAAATAATGATCAAAAAGTCTCGTCAAAATACTTATGCCACGCATAAATCCGTTGTTTGCATGCATTCTTATCAATAGAAAGAGAATGCAAAGAGTAATCGGCATAAAATTTTGCATGCACAAAGCTAATTATATGTTCTTTGTTTTGCGCATAAATTCCTCGCCGTTACTAAGCAATACTAGCTTTAAAAGTCAAAAGAAGGTTTCGTCAAAATAATTATGCCCACTAGTGTACTCCAAAATGTATTCCTTCTAGTATGGTTTTCTGCGTTGGGCCGAGACATTGCCGGTAGATTGCTTCTGACGATCCTTGGCACCCATCTCCTCAAATGAAGACGAGACTTCTTGTGTTCTGGCGTTTGTCTTCATTAAAAACGACACAAGCTTGTTGTTGTAAATGGATTCAGAATCGAGCACCTTGCGTTTAATAAGTGAAAGTTACGGTATGAATAGCTGCTTGGACTGTGACTGTTGTTGGCGCTCCCAGGCTACCTTGGATTTGCGCATTTTGTTTAGAATCTTTTCATTGATTTGGCGATGATTCAGGCCAAGCACATCTTGTCGCATTTTGGGCATAGCTGCTGTCGTTGTTGGCGGCGCTGCGGCATTGCCATAAAATTCATGTCGCGATGTCTTTCCCACATTTATCTCCAGCTGCTGCTGATCTTTATTCTTAATAAGGTGCTCTTTGGGGCTGCTTAAATAAAGTGCTCGCAAAATTCTCTCGATGCTGTGAATATTGCTGCCGGTCCTGTCGCGCACAAATCGGATGCGTGGTATAGCGCCCAGCAGCTGCAGCTGAGAGAGCTCATGACGCAGTTGGCCACTGAAGCGTTGTAGTTGTACCTCCAGAGCCGCATTACTGAGCTCATTTCCGCTGCCCAGCCAATACACATTGATGCAGGAAAAGTCGACAGAGATCTTGACCTGCTCCACCTGCAGTTGTGCCCAAGAACAGATTCAGCCGCCTTCCCAGTCGTCAGTAGATCAGTAATGGACATCATAAACAGCTTGTTTAGCACTAATATCCGTCGTGTATTGTGCTTGGAACTAGGCGAATTGCTCTTGCCAATTGGGATGCCTGAAAAGCGACGCTCGGCGGCTGATAAATTCTTCTGCTGCAGCTTCCGCTGATATCGGCGCTGGGGATCCAGCGCTTTTTCGTACCAGCCACGCGATTGCCAAAAAGCTTTCCTAGAATTCGGCTCTGGCGGACCACGTTTGAGCTGCTTTTAGCTCTTGGCTTGCCAGCACAATGTTGCGGAAAGTTTTGTTTACGTTGAACATAAAAACAGTGTGTGTAGTGCAGTGGTAGCAGTCGGTTGCGAAACATTGTTGTTTTTTATATTCTCTTAGTTTTCATATAAATAAAAATACTATAGATTTTGCTATCGATTCTATCGCTAGAATAAACAGAGCCGATAGTGTTTAATAAATGCGATATTATCTTAACTTAACAGGTTAACTTTTCATCGAGAAAATCAAATTCGTCAATCACGGTTTAACACAAGCATTTAACTTATACAGAGTTTACCTAACTGCGACTTTAACCAAACATTGAGAAAACGACAAATTTATCTTCGTGTCTAGGTTAGCATCCGATACTTCATCGGATGATGTTTGTGTCTACATTAAAAATTTTATCGAATCCCCACATAATAGGGATGAATTATTGAAATTTAAAGTTTAAATGTTTAACTTTAATGTTTAATGTTTAAATTTTAAACATTCCCGAAGCATATCTTCTTTCAAGTTGAGTTTTCCGCCCGAACTTTTCTCGAAGATTTGCTTTGAAAAGTTTTGGCCACAACAGCTCGTTGTAAACGAGTATGTGTAAAGTCGTAATGATAATTATAATAATAATGGTAATAGGATTACTATTTCACAGCCTGTAAGCCATCCAGTTGCCTCCACCTCGGCGGCAAAAAAAATAACATAAGTTATTTGCATGGCCTATCAAAATGTTAGAGGCACTCACTGAAACCTGGTTAAAACCTGATATTTCTGATTATTCAATTTTTCCTTCTAAATATAATTTGTACCGATGCGATCGCACCTCCCGCAAGGGGGGGTGGTGTTCTCATTGCTGTTGACTCTTGTATATCCTCTGAACAGATTTATTCTCATGATATTCCGGAAATAGAGTTTTTATATGTTGAAATATTACTAAACGGCTGTTCACTTTATGTAACTTGTTCCTATATTTCTCCTCATTCTGATACTAACATTTACTCATCCCATCTTTGTGCCCTGTAACTTGTTTCCTCATTTTTGACAGGTATGGATAATCTGATAGTGGTTGGTTATTTTAATCTGCCACATTTTGTATGCTCTGTGAATGACACATCTTTGGCGATTTTACCAGTCACTTCTGATGATTTTATCGATGGCCTACTGGAGTTAGGCCTATCGCAAGTTAGCAGGGTGCATAACTGTAGTGGTAAAATGTTGGACTTAATATTTGTTTTGGACTCAGATTGCAGTAATGCTAGTAGAATACCCCCCAAGTGCTTCTTAACCCTAGTTCAGTATCTAATAATACTTTAAAAACCCGCTGATTTCGTATGACTAACTTAATTAAATTAAATTATCTTCAACAAACTAATTGGTCTCGACTTTATTATTGTAGTGATATAGAAACTGCTATTGCCATATTTTATGGACCTTGAATTCGCTTTTGGATATTTGTGTTCCCGTCACTTCCTCTTCAAGAGATTATAAACCACCTTCTTATAAAAAATTTAAGAAATCGGGAACTTCTTTAGATTTATCTTTGTTTTTTATAGCAAAGTTTAATATTCTTTCTGTTAACACTTATTGTTATAATAATTATCTTAATCGTTGCAGATTAAACTTATTACGTGATCCTAAACAGTTTTATAAATTTGTTAACTCAAAACGTAAGTCTTCAGGCTTACCTTCCTCAGTTTACCTCGCTTATTTTTATACTCGATACCGAAGGTAAAGAGTATATTGGGTTTGTGCAATGTCCGTCATGGTGTCTGTCCGTATGTCCGTCTGTATGAACGCAACTTTTTTCCACACCCTTCAAGCTAGAGACTTGAAACTTTCCAATTCTCTTTATCTATGGGATAGTAAATTAAAGTGTCAAGATTGGGGTTCTACGATATTTCGGATGGCACGCCCACCAATACTGCCTTATCCATCCTCATCCACCTCAACGCCTCATCAAAAACGGGAATGCGTTGATCTTTCAGAGCTAGGGAGCTAGAGCCACTAAATTTGGTTTGGATAGCTGGTAACAACCCCCAAAAATCTGCATCAAAGTTTTGGAGCCACGCCAACCCAATAAACCCCCCCCCCCCCCCCCCGCATTTAATGTCTATCAATATTTATTTATTTATTTGCATTTTCCTAGTGCTACAAGTTATATAACTTTTATTTTAGTGCACTAGTCACAATTTTTAATCATTAACTTAGTATCATGTATTATAATATAGTAACCTATCCTATTCTTAGTTATTAGTAACAATTTTCTTTTCAAATTAAGTAATATTTCTAAGAGTATTATTATTTGTCTAATTTTCTGATTGAATATATTTATTATTACACTGGCTTTGAATTTGGATTTATGGTTTATCTAATTTAATGTATCTTATAGATCTAATTGTTTTTTTATATTTATTTTTATACCCTTCACATGTGAACAGGGTATATTGACTTTGTCATGAATCTGTAACGCCTTAAAGGAATGAAGGGAACCCCATAAACTATATATCAAATGATCAGGACGAGCTCAGGAATTGATTTCCGTCCGTCCGTCCGTCTGTCTGTTTCAACAAGATTTCCGGCCAAACTGCTGAACTCACGAAATAATGATCAAAAAGTCTCGTCAAAATACTTATGCCACGCATAAATCCGTTGTTTGCATGCATTCTTATCAATAGAAAGAGAATGCAAAGAGTAATCGGCATAAAATTTTGCATGCACATAGCTAATTATATGTTCTTTGTTTTTGCGCATAAATTCCTCGCCGTTACTAAGCAATACTAGCTTTAAAAGTCAAAAGAAGGTTTCGTCAAAATAATTATGCCCACTAGTGTACTCCAAAATGTATTCCTTCTAGTATGGTTTTCTGCGTTGGGCCGAGACATTGCCGGTAGATTGCTTCTGACGATCCTTGGCACCCATCTCCTCAAATGAAGACGAGACTTCTTGTGTTCTGGCGTTTGCCTTCATTAAAAACGACACAAGCTTGTTGTTGTAAATGGATTCAGAATCGAGCACCTTGCGTTTAATAAGTGAAAGTTACGGTATGAATAGCTGCTTGGACTGTGACTGTTGTTGGCGCTCCCAGGCTACCTTGGATTTGCGCATTTTGTTAGAATCTTTTCATTGATTTGGCGATGATTCAGGCCAAGCACATCTTGTCGCATTTTGGGCATAGCTGCTGTCGTTGTTGGCGGCGCTGCGGCATTGCCATAAAATTCATGTCGCGATGTCTTTCCCACATTTATCTCCAGCTGCTGCTGATCTTTATTCTTAATAAGGTGCTCTTTGGGGCTGCTTAAATAAAGTGCTCGCAAATTCTCTCGATGCTGTGAATATTGCTGCCGGTCCTGTCGCGCACAAATCGGATGCGTGGTATAGCGCCCAGCAGCTGCAGCTGAGAGAGCTCATGACGCAGTTGGCCACTGAAGCGTTGTAGTTGTACCTCCAGAGCCGCATTACTGAGCTCATTTCCGCTGCCCAGCCAATACACATTGATGCAGGAAAAGTCGACAGAGATCTTGACCTGCTCCACCTGCAGGTTGTGCCCAAGAACAGATTCAGCCGCCTTCCCAGTCGTCAGTAGATCAGTAATGGACATCATAAACAGCTTGTTTAGCACTAATATCCGTCGTGTATTGTGCTTGGAACTAGGCGAATTGCTCTTGCCAAATTGGGATGCCTGAAAAGCGACGCTCGGCGGCTGATAAATTCTTCTGCTGCAGCTTCCGCTGATATCGGCGCTGGGGATCCAGCGCTTTTTCGTACCAGCCACGCGATTGCCAAAAAGCTTTCCTAGAATTCGGCTCTGGCGGACCACGTTTGAGCTGCTTTTAGCTCTTGGCTTGCCAGCACAATGTTGCGGAAAGTTTTGTTTACGTTGAACATAAAAACAGTGTGGGTAGTGCAGTGGTAGCAGTCGGTTGCGAAACATTGTTGTTTTTTATATTCTCTTAGTTTTCATATAAATAAAAATACGATAGATTTTGCTATCGATTCTATCGCTAGAATAAACAGAGCCGATAGTGTTTAATAAATGCGATAGTATCTTAACTTAACAGGTTAACTTTTCATCGAGAAAATCAAATTCGTCAATCACGGTTTAACACAAGCATTTAACTTATACAGAGTTTACCTAACTGCGACTTTAACCAAACATTGAGAAAACGACAAATTTATCTTCGTGTCTAGGTTAGCATCCGATACTTCATCGGATGATGTTTGTGTCTACATTAAAAATTTTATCGAATCCCCACATAATAGGGATGAATTATTGAAATTTAAAGTTTAAATGTTTAACTTTAATGTTTAATGTTTAAAATTTAAACATTCCCGAAGCATATCTTCTTTCAAGTTGAGTTTTCCGCCCGAACTTTTCTCGAAGATTTGCTTTGAAATGTTTTGGCCACAACAGCTCGTTGTAAACGAGTATGTGTAAAGTCGTAATGATAATTATAATAATAATGGTAATAGGATTACTATTTCACAGCCTGTAAGCCATCCAGTTGCCTCCACCTCGGGGCAAAAAAATAACATAAGTTATTTGCATGGCCTATCAAAATGTTAGAGGCACTCACTGAAGCCTGGTTAAAACCTGATATTTCTGATTATTCAATTTTTCCTTCTAAATATAATTTGTACCGATGCGATCGCACCTCCCGCAAGGGGGTGGTGTTCTCATTGCTGTTGACTCTTGTATATCCTCTGAACAGATTTATTCTCATGATATTCCGGAAATAGAGTTTTTATATGTTGAAATATTACTAAACGGCTGTTCACTTTATGTAACTTGTTCCTATATTTCTCCTCATTCTGATACTAACATTTACTCATCCCATCTTTGTGCCCTGTAACTTGTTTCCCTCATTTTTGACAGGTATGGATAATCTGATAGTGGTTGGTTATTTTAATCTGCCACATTTTGTATGCTCTGTGAATGACACATCTTTGGCGATTTTACCAGTCACTTCTGATGATTTTATCGATGGCCTACTGGAGTTAGGCCTATCGCAAGTTAGCAGGGTGCATAACTGTAGTGGTAAAATGTTGGACTTAATATTTGTTTTGGACTCAGATTGCAGTAATGCTAGTAGAATACCCCCCAAGTGCTTCTTAACCCTAGTTCAGTATCTAATAATACTTTAAAAACCCGCTGATTTCGTAAGACTAACTTAATTAAATTAAATTATCTTCAACAAACTAATTGGTCTCGACTTTATTATTGTAGTGATATAGAAACTGCTATTGCCATATTTTATGGGACCTTGAATTCGCTTTTAGATATTTGTGTTCCCGTCACTTCCTCTTCAAGTGATTATAAACCACCTTCTTATAAAAAATTAAAAAAAAATCGGGAACTTCTTTAGATTTATCTTTGTTTTTTATAGCAAAGTTTAATATTCTTTCTGTTAACACTTCTTGTTATAATAATTATCTTAATCGTTGCAGATTAAACTTATTACGTGATCCTAAACAGTTTTATAAATTTGTTAACTCAAAACGTAAGTCTTCAGGCTTACCTTCCTCAGTTTACCTCGCTTATTTTTATACTCGATACCGAAGGTAAAGAGTATATTGGGTTTGTGCAATGTCCGTCATGGTGTCTGTCCGTATGTCCGTCTGTATGAACGCAACTTTTTTCCACACACTTCAAGCTAGAGACTTGAAACTTTCCAATTCTCTTTATCTATGGGATAGTAAATTAAAGTGTCAAGATTGGGGTTCTACGATATTTCGGATGGCACGCCCACCAATACTGCCTTATCCATCCTCATCCACCTCAACGCCTCATCAAAAACGGGAATGCGTTGATCTTTCAGAGCTAGGGAGCTAGAGCCACTAAATTTGGTTTGGATAGCTGGTAACAACCCCCAAAAATCTGCATCAAAGTTTTGGAGCCACGCCAACCCAATAAACCCCCCCCCCCCCGCATTTAATGTCTATCAATATTTATTTATTTATTTGCATTTTCCTAGTGCTACAAGTTATATAACTTTTATTTTAGTGCACTAGTCACAATTTTTAATCATTAACTTAGTATCATGTATTATAATATAGTAACCTATCCTATTCTTAGTTATTAGTAACAATTTTCTTTTCAAATTAAGTAATATTTCTAAGAGTATTATTATTTGTCTAATTTTCTGATTGAATATATTTATTATTACACTGGCTTTGAATTTGGATTTATGGTTTATCTAATTTAATGTATCTTATAGATCTAATTGTTTTTTTATATTTATTTTTATACCCTTCACATGTGAAACAGGGTATATTGACTTTGTCATGAATCTGTAACGCCTTAAAGGAATGAAGGGAAACCCCATAAACTATATATCAAATGATCAGGACGAGCTCAGGAATTGATTTCCGTCCGTCCGTCCGTCTGTCTGTTTCAACAAGATTTCCGGCCAAACTGCTGAACTCACGAAATAATGATCAAAAAAGTCTCGTCAAAATACTTATGCCACGTTGTTTGCATGCATTCTTATCAATAGAAAGAGAATGCAAAGAGTAATCGGCATAAAATTTTGCATGCACATAGCTAATTATATGTTCTTTGTTTTGCGCATAAATTCCTCGCCGTTACTAAGCAATACTAGCTTTAAAAGTCAAAAGAAGTTTCGTCAAATAATATGCCCACTAGTGTACTCCAAAATGTATTCCTTCTAGTATGGTTTCTGCGTTGGGCCGAGACATTGCCGGTAGATTGCTTCTGACGATCCTTGGCACCCATCTGTGTTCTGGCGTTTGCCTTCATTAAAAACGATACAAGCTTGTTGTTGTAAATGGATTCAGAATCGAGCACCTTGCGTTTAATAAGTGAAAGTTACGGTATGAATAGCTGCTTGGACTGTGACTGTTGTTGGCGCTCCCAGGCTACCTTGGATTTGCGCATTTTGTTTAGAATCTTTTCATTGATTTGGCGATGATTCAGGCCAAGCACATCTTGTCGCATTTTGGGCATAGCTGCTGTCGTTGTTGGCGGCGCTGCGGCATTGCCATAAATTCATGTCGCGATGTCTTTCCCACATTTATCTCCAGCTGCTGCTGATCTTTATTCTTAATAAGGTGCTCTTTGGGGCTGCTTAAATAAAGTGCTCGCAAAATTCTCTCGATGCTGTGAATATTGCTGCCGGTCCTGTCGCGCACAAATCGGATGCGTGGTATAGCGCCCAGCAGCTGCAGCTGAGAGAGCTCATGACGCAGTTGGCCACTGAAGCGTTGTAGTTGTACCTCCAGAGCCGCATTACTGAGCTCATTTCCGCTGCCCAGCCAATACACATTGATGCAGGAAAAGTCGACAGAGATCTTGACCTGCTCCACCTGCAGGTTGTGCCCAAGAACAGATTCAGCCGCCTTCCCAGTCGTCAGTAGATCAGTAATGGACATCATAAACAGCTTGTTTAGCACTAATATCCGTCGTGTATTGTGCTTGGAACTAGGCGAATTGCTCTTGCCAAATTGGGATGCCTGAAAAGCGACGCTCGGCGGCTGATAATTCTTCTGCTGCAGCTTCCGCTGATATCGGCGCTGGGGATCCAGCGCTTTTTTCGTACCAGCCACGCGATTGCCAAAAAGCTTTCCTAAATTCGGCTCTGGCGGACCACGTTTGAGCTGCTTTTAGCTCTTGGCTTGCCAGCACAATGTTGCGGAAAGTTTTGTTTACGTTGAACATAAAAACAGTGTGTGTAGTGCAGTGGTAGCAGTCGGTTGCGAAACATTGTTGTTTTTTATATTCTCTTAGTTTTCATATAACTAAAAATACTATAGATTTTGCTATCGATTCTATCGCTGAATAAACAGAGCCGATAGTGTTTAATAATGCGATAGTATCTTAACTTAACAGGTTAACTTTTCATCGAGAAAATCAAATTCGTCAATCACGGTTTAACACAAGCATTTAACTTATACAGAGTTTACCTAACTGCGACTTTAACCAAACATTGAGAAAACGACAAATTTATCTTCGTGTCTAGGTTAGCATCCGATACTTCATCGGATGATGTTTGTGTCTACATTAAAAATTTTATCGAATCCCCACATAATAGGGATGAATTATTGAAATTTAAAGTTTAAATGTTTAACTTTAATGTTTAATGTTTAAATTTTAAACATTCCCGAAGCATATCTTCTTTCAAGTTGAGTTTTCCGCCCGAACTTTTCTCGAAGATTTGCTTTGAAAAGTTTTGGCCACAACAGCTCGTTGTAAACGAGTATGTGTAAAGTCGTAATGATAATTATAATAATAATGGTAATAGGATTACTATTTCACAGCCTGTAAGCCATCCAGTTTGCCTCCACCTCGGCGGCAAAAAAAATAACATAAGTTATTTGCATGGCCTATCAAAATGTTAGAGGCACTCACTGAAACCTGGTTAAAACCTGATATTTCTGATTATTCAATTTTTCCTTCTAAATATAATTTGTACCGATGCGATCGCACCTCCCGCAGGGGGGTGGTGTTCTCATTGCTGTTGACTCTTGTATATCCTCTGAACAGATTTATTCTCATGATATTCCGGAATAGAGTTTTTATATGTTGAAATATTACTAACGGCTGTTCACTTTATGTAACTTGTTCCTATATTTCTCCTCATTCTGATACTAACATTTACTCATCCCATCTTTGTGCCCTGTAACTTGTTTCCTCCTCATTTTTGACAGGTATGGATAATCTGATAGTGGTTGGTTATTTTAATCTGCCACATTTTGTATGCTCTGTGAATGACACATCTTGGCGATTTTACCAGTCACTTCTGATGATTTATCGATGGCCTACTGGAGTTAGGCCTATCGCAAGTTAGCAGGGTGCATAACTGTAGTGGTAAAATGTTGGACTTAATATTTGTTTTGGACTCAGATTGCAGTAATGCTAGTAGAATACCCCCCAAGTGCTTCTTAACCCTAGTTCAGTATCTAATAATACTTTAAAAACCCGCTGATTTCGTATGACTAACTTAATTACATTAAATTATCTTCAACAAACTAATTGGTCTCGACTTTATTATTGTAGTGATATAGAAACTGCTATTGCCATATTTTATGGGACCTTGAATTCGCTTTTGGATATTTGTGTTCCCGTCACTTCCTCTTCAAGTGATTATAAACCACCTTCTTATAAAAAATTTAAGAAATCGGGAACTTCTTTAGATTTATCTTTGTTTTTTATAGCAAAGTTTAATATTCTTTCTGTTAACACTTCTTGTTATAATAATTATCTTAATCGTTGCAGATTAAACTTATTACGTGATCCTAACAGTTTTATAAATTTGTTAACTCAAAACGTAAGTCTTCAGGCTTACCTTCCTCAGTTTACCTCGCTTATTTTTATACTCGATACCGAAGGTAAAGAGTATATTGGGTTTGCGCAATGTCCGTCATGGTGTCTGTCCGTATGTCCGTCTGTATGAACGCAACTTTTTTCCACACCCTTCAAGCTAGAGACTTGAAACTTTCCAATTCTCTTTATCTATGGGATAGTAAATTAAAGTGTCAAGATTGGGGTTCTACGATATTTCGGATGGCACGCCCACCAATACTGCCTTATCCATCCTCATCCACCTCAACGCCTCATCAAAACGGGAATGCGTTGATCTTTCAGAGCTAGGGAGCTAGAGCCACTAATTTGGTTTGGATAGCTGGTAACAACCCCCAAAAATCTGCATCAAAGTTTTCGAGCCACGCCAACCCAATAACCCCCCCCCCCCCCCCCGCATTTAATGTCTATCAATATTTATTTATTTATTTGCATTTTCCTAGTGCTACAAGTTATATAACTTTTATTTTAGTGCACTAGTCACAATTTTTAATCATTAACTTAGTATCATGTATTATAATATAGTAACCTATCCTATTCTTAGTTATTAGTACAATTTTCTTTCAAATTAAGTAATATTTCTAAGAGTATTATTATTTGTCTAATTTTCTGATTGAATATATTTATTATTACACTGGCTTTGAATTTGGATTTATGGTTTATCTAATTTAATGTATCTTATAGATCTAATTGTTTTTTTATATTTATTTTTATACCCTTCACATGTGAATCAGGGTATATTGACTTTGTCATGAATCTGTAACGCCTTAAAGGATGAAGGGAACCCCATAAACTACATATCAAAATGTTCAGGACGAGCTCAGGAATTGATTTCCGTCCGTCCGTCCGTCCGTCTGTCTGTTTCAACAAGATTTCCGGCCAAACTGCTGAACGCACGAAATAATGATCAAAAAAGTCTCGTCAAAATACTTATGCACGCATAATCCGTTGTTTGCATGCATTCTTATCAATAGAAAGAGAATGCAAAGAGTAATCGGCATAAAATTTTGCATGCACATAGCTAATTATATGTTCTTTGTTTTGCGCATAAATTCCTCGCCGTTACTAAGCAATACTAGCTTTAAAAGTCAAAAGAAGGTTTCGTCAAAATAATTATGCCCACTAGTGTACTCCAAATGTATTCCTTCTAGTATGGTTTCTGCGTTGGGCCGAGACATTGCCGGTAGATTGCTTCTGACGATCCTTGGCACCCATCTCCTCAATGAAGACGAGACTTCTTGTGTTCTGGCGTTTGTCTTCATTAAAACGACACAAGCTTGTTGTTGTAAATGGATTCAGAATCGAGCACCTTGCGTTTAATAAGTGAAAGTTACGGTATGAATAGCTGCTTGGACTGTGACTGTTGTTGGCGCTCCCAGGCTACCTTGGATTTGCGCATTTTGTTTAGAATCTTTTCATTGATTTGGCGATGATTCAGGCCAAGCACATCTTGTCGCATTTTGGGCATAGCTGCTGTCGTTGTTGGCGGCGCTGCGGCATTGCCATAAAATTCATGTCGCGATGTCTTTCCCACATTTATCTCCAGCTGCTGCTGATCTTTATTCTTATAAGGTGCTCTTTGGGGCTGCTTAAATAAAGTGCTCGCAAAATTCTCTCGATGCTGTGAATATTGCTGCCGGTCCTGTCGCGCACAAATCGGATGCGTGGTATAGCGCCCAGCAGCTGCAGCTGAGAGAGCTCATGACGCAGTTGGCCACTGAAGCGTTGTAGTTGTACCTCCAGAGCCGCATTACTGAGCTCATTTCCGCTGCCCAGCCAATACACATTGATGCAGGAAAAGTCGACAGAGATCTTGACCTGCTCCACCTGCAGGTTGTGCCCAAGAACAGATTCAGCCGCCTTCCCAGTCGTCAGTAGATCAGTAATGGACATCATAAACAGCTTGTTTAGCACTAATATCCGTCGTGTATTGTGCTTGGAACTAGGCGAATTGCTCTTGCCAAATTGGGATGCCTGAAAAGCGACGCTCGGCGGCTGATAAATTCTTCTGCTGCAGCTTCCGCTGATATCGGCGCTGGGGATCCAGCGCTTTTTCGTACCAGCCACGCGATTGCCAAAAAGCTTTCCTAGAATTCGGCTCTGGCGGACCACGTTTGAGCTGCTTTTAGCTCTTGGCTTGCCAGCACAATGTTGCGGAAAGTTTTGTTTACGTTGAACATAAAAACAGTGTGTGTAGTGCAGTGGTAGCAGTCGGTTGCGAAACATTGTTGTTTTTTATATTCTCTTAGTTTTCATATAAATAAAAATACTATAGATTTTGCTATCGATTCTATCGCTAGAATAAACAGAGCCGATAGTGTTTAATAAATGCGATAGTATCTTAACTTAACAGGTTAACTTTTCATCGAGAAAATCAAATTCGTCAATCACGGTTTAACACAAGCATTTAACTTATACAGAGTTTACCTAACTGCGACTTTAACCAAACATTGAGAAAACGACAAATTTATCTTCGTGTTTAGGTTAGCATCCGATACTTCATCGGATGATGTTTGTGTCTACATTAAAATTTTATCGAATCCCCACATAATAGGGATGATTATTGAAATTTAAAGTTTAAATGTTTAACTTTAATGTTTAATGTTTAAATTTTAAACATTCCCGAAGCATATCTTCTTTCAAGTTGAGTTTTCCGCCCGAACTTTCTCGAAGATTTGCTTTGAAAAGTTTTGGCCACAACAGCTCGTTGTAAACGAGTATCTGTAAAGTCGTAATGATAATTATAATAATAATGGTAATAGGATTACTATTTCACAGCCTGTAAGCCATCCAGTTGCCTCCACCTCGGCGGCAAAAAAAATAACATAAGTTATTTGCATGGCCTATCAAAATGTTAGAGGCACTCACTGAAACCTGGTTAAAACCTGATATTTCTGATTATTCAATTTTTCCTTCTAATATAATTTGTACCGATGCGATCGCACCTCCCGCAAGGGGGGGTGGTGTTCTCATTGCTGTTGACTCTTGTATATCCTCTGAACAGATTTATTCTCATGATATTCCGGAAATAGAGTTTTTATATGTTGAAATATTACTAAACGGCTGTTCACTTTATGTAACTTGTTCCTATATTTCTCCTCATTCTGATACTAACATTTACTCATCCCATCTTTGTGCCCTGTAACTTGTTTCCTCATTTTTGACAGGTATGGATAATCTGATAGTGGTTGGTTATTTTAATCTGCCACATTTTGTATGCTCTGTGAATGACATCTTTGGCGATTTTACCAGTCACTTCTGATGATTTATCGATGGCCTACTGGAGTTAGGCCTATCGCAAGTTAGCAGGGTGCATACTGTAGTGGTAAAATTTGGACTTAATATTGTTTTGGACTCAGATTGCAGTAATGCTAGTAGAATACCCCCCAAGTGCTTCTTAACCCTAGTTCAGTATCTAATAATACTTTAAAAACCCGCTGATTTCGTATGACTAACTTAATTAAATTAAATTATCTTCAACAAACTAATTGGTCTCGACTTTATTATTGTAGTGATATAGAAACTGCTATTGCCATATTTTATGGGACCTTGAATTCGCTTTTGGATATTTGTATTCCCGTCACTTCCTCTTCAAGTGATTATAAACCACCTTCTTATAAAAAATTTAAAAAATCGGGAACTTCTTTAGATTTATCTTTGTTTTTTATAGCAAAGTTTAATATTCTTTCTGTTAACACTTCTTGTTATAATAATTATCTTAATCGTTGCAGATTAAACTTATTACGTGATCCTAAACAGTTTTATAAATTTGTTAACTCAAAACGTAAGTCTTCAGGCTTACTTCCTCAGTTTACCTCGCTTATTTTTATACTCGATACCGAAGGTAAAGAGTATATGGGTTTGTGCAATGTCCGTCATGGTGTCTGTCCGTATGTCCGTCTGTATGAACGCAACTTTTTTCCACACCCTTCAAGCTAGAGACTTGAAACTTTCCAATTCTCTTTATCTATGGGATAGTAAATTAAAGTGTGAAGATTGGGGTTCTACGATATTTCGGATGGCACGCCCACCAATACTGCCTTATCCATCCTCATCCACCTCAACGCCTCATCAAAAACGGGAATGCGTTGATCTTTCAGAGCTAGGGAGCTAGAGCCACTAAATTTGGTTTGGATAGCTGGTAACAACCCCCAAAAATCTGCATCAAAGTTTTGGAGCCACGCCAACCCAATAAACCCCCCCCCCCCGCATTTAATGTCTATCAATATTTATTTATTTATTTGCATTTTCCTAGTGCTACAAGTTATATAACTTTTATTTTAGTGCACTAGTCACAATTTTTAATCATTAACTTAGTATCATGTATTATAATCAGAGCAGATATTTGCTTAGAAATGCATATTGCATATGCATTTTGCATATATTAGTCTAAAATGCATATTTCAAACATTTTGCATAACAAAGCATATTCTTTCATTTTATTCAAAAGTATAAACATAAATTACCTACTTTATCTCAACTTCGATGCTACATATAATATAATGCATTAATTCTTTCTGGCAACGATGTAGAGCATTTTTGAATAGATCTGGCAACGCATTTAGCAATCAGCTGATTTACATAAAACAAGTTTTGCGCGCCAAAACATTTTGTGCTATCTTTGCTTAAGGCACAATGCCGAAAGATAAAGAATCGTTACGTGAATTTATAGTCCGAATGACGCATCAGTTCCCGGGCGTCTTTCGGGCAGATCGCTCTGTGCTGTTTTGCTCTTACTGTAATTGCTCTGTTACGGCAACAAAAATATTTAATGTAAGGCAACACCTTGCTACGGCAAAGCATAAGGAGGCTGCGAAAAGGCAAAAAGAAGCAGAAAACCAAACTCTTCTTAAAGAATATCAGGTTCAAGAAAAAAACACATTTGCTATGGATCTCTGTGAAACATTACTCGAAGCGAATATACCATTAAAAAGATCAGCCATCCAATAGTTAAAAAGTTCTTACTTTGGCCAAATGGTGAGTTAAACTCTAGATTAAAATTCAAAAAGCCAAATTTCTATTTTCTCTAAATTTAATGCAGGTATTCAGTATAACAGGGTCTTACTAGTTGTAACAGATGCGGCTTCATATACATATGCTGGCTGCTATAAGTGCTCTCCAAGTTTTGTACCCTAAGATGATGCATTTGACTTGCTTTTCGCATGGGTTACACAGACTAGCAGAAATTGTGCGTTCTCAGTTTCCTATGGTTAACAGTTTGATCTCTAATACCAATCTGTGTTTTTAAAGGTAAAATCTTTTTGAAATATTTTGAATGTTCATATTAAACTCATTTTAAATTTCCGAAGGCTCCATTGCGGCGCCATGAAGTTCAGCGCATTCTTCCAGGTTTACCACTGCCACCGCAGCCATGTATAACGCGTTGGTGTACGTGGTTAAAGGCTGCTTTTATTATTGTGACTACTTTAATGAAGTAAAAACAGTAGTAGAGTCATTAAATGAGGATGATGCTGAAGCTATAAGATTATCCAAGGAACTGTTTAACTCAAACCACATAATTGCAGAACTCGCTTATATAAAACGACATTTTTTCAGACTTACAAATGCAATTGTAAGCCTCGAAGCCCGAGGAATGGAATTGAACAAATCTATTCGTTTTATGGAAGAAATCCGCGACTCCCTATCTATTATAGAAAATAAAACTTATTCCGCAAAGCTAAACGCCATTCTCGGCAGAAATAAGGGATACAAATCTCTAATAGAAATAAATGGCATTTTGAACGAAGGTATAGTTGCCACGGACTCATACGTGAAAAAACTTTCACCAACGGAACTGACTCTTTTTCATACTGCCCCGTTACTACTGCAGATGTTGAACGATGTTTCTCCGCATATGCAAGCATATTAACCGAAAAACGGAAAAGTTTTACATTTGAAAACTTAAAATACAATTTATTAATTTATTGCACCAATAAAAACATTCAAGAGGAAGATTAAATTAAAGTGAGATAGTTGCATAAGAGTATTTTCATAAGAATAAGAATAACAAGTAAGAAGGCTCTAGTCGGGAGATACTCTGATCCCAGTTGCAATAAATATATTTAATTTATATAAGACTTTGGTATACTGGCTTAGCTTCCATCGATTAAGTTCAATATCTCCGGTGTTTCTCAACCGATTTGGACGAAATTTTCAGAAAAGTTCTATCGTTACCCATTATTTCAACCCTCATTTTTAGATTTTCCAAATTCGATATTTTATTGTTATCGATATTATGTGTATATCGAAAACCAGAATAGTTATCCATAATTTGAAGCAAACTTGTTCTGCTCATGGTATAGGAGAACTTAAATACAAAATCAGAAGTCTCTAGCTCTTGTAGTCTCTGAGATCCACGCGTTCATACAGACAGACAGACGGACAGACAGACGGACAGACGGACATGGCTATATCGTCTCGGCTGTTGATGCTGATCAAGAATATATATACTTTATAGGGTCGGAGATGCTTCCTTCTGCCTGTTACATACTTTTGCACAAAACCATTATACCCTTATTTACCCATTTTATGGGTTAAGGGTATACAAATATTTGTATTTATATATATATAAATATATATACAAATATACTTTATAAACGATCTGTCTAATAGACAATAAGTAAATTTTATTAAATAAACTGACAATGAAGAACAAAATCCAATAAGAAGACAAGGCGTAAGCAATTAACTTTAAAAAATATATCCAAAAAATATAAAAATGTTTATGATTTATTCATAGATTTTTTAGTAATATAAGAAAACAAACCATTCTGAAACAAGTATTGGCAAAATTGTTTTTGCATATTTGAATGCATATTTTTAAGTTTTTTACGCATATTATAAGCGCTTATTCAAGCGTTTTTCATGCATATAAATATCCGCTCTGATTATAATATAGTAACCTATCCTATTCTTAGTTATTAGTAACAATTTTCTTTTCAAATTAAGTAATATTTCTAAGAGTATTATTATTTGTCTAATTTTCTGATTGAATATATTTATTATTACACTGGCTTTGAATTTGGATTTATGATTTATCTAATTTAATGTATCTTATAGATCTAATTGTTTTTTTATATTTATTTTTATACCCTTCACATGTGAAACAGGGTACATTGACTTTGTCATGAATCTGTAACGCCTTAAAGGAATGAAGGGAAACCCCATAAACTATATATCAAAATGATCAGGACGAGCTCAGGAATTGATTTCCGTCCGTCCGTCCGTCTGTCTGTTTCAACAAGATTTCCGGCCAAACTGCTGAACTCACGAAATAATGATCAAAAAAGTCTCGTCAAAATACTTATGCCACGCATAAATCCGTTGTTTGCATGCATTCTTATCAATAGAAAGAGAATGCAAAGAGTAATCGGCATAAAATTTTGCATGCACAAAGCTAATTATATGTTCTTTGTTTTGCGCATAAATTCCTCGCCGTTACTAAGCAATACTAGCTTTAAAAGTCAAAAGAAGGTTTCGTCAAAATAATTATGCCCACTAGTGTACTCCAAAATGTATTCCTTCTAGTATGGTTTCTGCGTTGGGCCGAGACATTGCCGGTAGATTGCTTCTGACGATCCTTGGCACCCATCTGTGTTCTGGCGTTTGCCTTCATTAAAAACGATACAAGCTTGTTGTTGTAAATGGATTCAGAATCGAGCACCTTGCGTTTAATAAGTGAAAGTTACGGTATGAATAGCTGCTTGGACTGTGACTGTTGTTGGCGCTCCCAGGCTACCTTGGATTTGCGCATTTTGTTTAGAATCTTTTCATTGATTTGGCGATGATTCAGGCCAAGCACATCTTGTCGCATTTTGGGCATAGCTGCTGTCGTTGTTGGCGGCGCTGCGGCATTGCCATAAAATTCATGTCGCGATGTCTTTCCCACATTTATCTCCAGCTGCTGCTGATCTTTATTCTTAATAAGGTGCTCTTTGGGGCTGCTTAAATAAAGTGCTCGCAAAATTCTCTCGATGCTGTGAATATTGCTGCCGGTCCTGTCGCGCACAAATCGGATGCGTGGTATAGCGCCCAGCAGCTGCAGCTGAGAGAGCTCATGACGCAGTTGGCCACTGAAGCGTTGTAGTTGTACCTCCAGAGCCGCATTACTGAGCTCATTTCCGCTGCCCAGCCAATACACATTGATGCAGGAAAAGTCGACAGAGATCTGACCTGCTCCACCTGCTGGTTGTGCCCAAGAACAGATTCAGCCGCCTTCCCAGTCGTCAGTAGATCAGTAATGGACATCATAAACAGCTTGTTTAGCACTAATATCCGTCGTGTATTGTGCTTGGAACTAGGCGAATTGCTCTTGCCAAATTGGGATGCCTGAAAAGCGACGCTCGGCGGCTGATAAATTCTTCTGCTGCAGCTTCCGCTGATATCGGCGCTGGGGATCCAGCGCTTTTTCGTACCAGCCACGCGATTGCCAAAAAGCTTTCCTAGAATTCGGCTCTGGCGGACCACGTTTGAGCTGCTTTTAGCTCTTGGCTTGCCAGCACAATGTTGCGGAAAGTTTTGTTTACGTTGAACATAAAAACAGTGTGTGTAGTGCAGTGGTAGCAGTCGGTTGCGAAACATTGTTGTTTTTTATATTCTCTTAGTTTTCATATAAATAAAAATACTATAGATTTTGCTATCGATTCTATCGCTAGAATAAACAGAGCCGATAGTGTTTAATAAATGCGATAGTATCTTAACTTAACAGGTTAACTTTTCATCGAGAAAATCAAATTCGTCAATCACGGTTTAACACAAGCATTTAACTTATACAGAGTTTACCTAACTGCGACTTTAACCAAACATTGAGAAAACGACAAATTTATCTTCGTGTCTAGGTTAGCATCCGATACTTCATCGGATGATGTTTGTGTCTACATTAAAAATTTTATCGAATCCCCACATAATAGGGATGAATTATTGAAATTTAAAGTTTAAATGTTTAACTTTAATGTTTAATGTTTAAATTTTAAACATTCCCGAAGCATATCTTCTTTCAAGTTGAGTTTTCCGCCCGAACTTTTCTCGAAGATTTGCTTTGAAAAGTTTTGGCCACAACAGCTCGTTGTAAACGAGTATGTGTAAAGTCGTAATGATAATTATAATAATAATGGTAATAGGATTACTATTTCACAGCCTGTAAGCCATCCAGTTGCCTCCACCTCGGCGGCAAAAAAAATAACATAAGTTATTTGCATGGCCTATCAAAATGTTAGAGGCACTCACTGAAACCTGGTTAAAACCTGATATTTCTGATTATTCAATTTTTCCTTCTAAATATAATTTGTACCGATGCGATCGCACCTCCCGCAAGGGGGGTGGTATTCTCATTGCTGTTGACTCTTGTATATCCTCTGAACAGATTTATTCTCATGATATTCCGGAAATAGAGTTTTTATATGTTGAAATATTACTAAACGGCTGTTCACTTTATGTAACTTGTTCCTATATTTCTCCTCATTCTGATACTAACATTTACTCATCCCATCTTTGTGCCCTGTAACTTGTTTCCTCATTTTTGACAGGTATGGATAATCTGATAGTGGTTGGTTATTTTAATCTGCCACATTTTGTATGCTCTGTGAATGACACATCTTTGGCGATTTTACCAGTCACTTCTGATGATTTTATCGATGGCCTACTGGAGTTAGGCCTATCGCAAGTTAGCAGGGTGCATAACTGTAGTGGTAAAATGTTGGACTTAATATTTGTTTTGGACTCAGATTGCAGTAATGCTAGTAGAATACCCCCAAGTGCTTCTTAACCCTAGTTCAGTATCTAATAATACTTTAAAAACCCGCTGATTTCGTAAGACTAACTTAATTAAATTAAATTATCTTCAACAAACTAATTGGTCTCGACTTTATTATTGTAGTGATATAGAAACTGCTATTGCCATATTTTATGGGACCTTGAATTCGCATTTAGATATTTGTGTTCCCGTCACTTCCTCTTCTGATTATAAACCACCTTCTTATAAAAAATTAAAAAAAAATCGGGAACTTCTTTAGATTTATCTTTGTTTTTTATAGCAAAGTTTAATATTCTTTCTGTTAACACTTCTTGTTATAATAATTATCTTAATCGTTGCAGATTAAACTTATTACGTGATCCTAAACAGTTTTATAAATTTGTTAACTCAAAACGTAAGTCTTCAGGCTTACCTTCCTCAGTTTACCTCGCTTATTTTTATACTCGATACCGAAGGTAAAGAGTATATTGGGTTTGTGCAATGTCCGTCATGGTGTCTGTCCGTATGTCCGTCTGTATGAACGCAACTTTTTTCCACACCCTTCAAGCTAGAGACTTGAAACTTTCCAATTCTCTTTATCTATGGGATAGTAAATTAAAGTGTCAAGATTGGGGTTCTACGATATTTCGGATGGCACGCCCACCAATACTGCCTATCCATCCTCATCCACCTCAACGCCTCATCAAAAACGGGAATGCGTTGATCTTTCAGAGCTAGGGAGCTAGAGCCACTAAATTTGGTTTGGATAGCTGGTAACAACCCCCAAAATCTGCATCAAAGTTTTGGAGCCACGCCAACCCAATAAACCCCCCCCCCCCGCATTTAATGTCTATCAATATTTATTTATTTATTTGCATTTTCCTAGTGCTACAAGTTATATAACTTTTATTTTAGTGCACTAGTCACAATTTTTAATCATTAACTTAGTATCATGTATTATAATATAGTAACCTATCCTATTCTTAGTTATTAGTAACAATTTTCTTTTCAAATTAAGTAATATTTCTAAGAGTATTATTATTTGTCTAATTTTCTGATTGAATATATTTATTATTACACTGGCTTTGAATTTGGATTTATGGTTTATCTAATTTAATGTATCTTATAGATCTAATTGTTTTTTTATATTTATTTTTATACCCTTCACATGTGAATCAGGGTATATTGACTTTGTCATGAATCTGTAACGCCTTAAAGGAATGAAGGGAAACCCCATAAACTATATATCAAAATGATCAGGACGAGCTCAGGAATTGATTTCCGTCCGTCCGTCCGTCTGTCTGTTTCAACAAGATTTCCGGCCAAACTGCTGAACTCACGAAATAATGATCAAAAAGTCTCGTCAAAATACTTATGCCACGCATAAATCCGTTGTTTGCATGCATTCTTATCAATAGAAAGAGAATGCAAAGAGTAATCGGCATAAAATTTTGCATGCACATAGCTAATTATATGTTCTTTGTTTTGCGCATAAGTTCCTCGCCGTTACTAAGCAATACTAGCTTTAAAAGTCAAAAGAAGGTTTCGTCAAATAATTATGCCCACTAGTGTACTCCAAAATGTATTCCTTCTAGTATGGTTTCTGCGTTGGGCCGAGACATTGCCGGTAGATTGCTTCTGACCATCCTTGGCACCCATCTCCTCAAATGAAGACGAGACTTCTTGTGTTCTGGCGTTTGCCTTCATTAAAAACGACACAAGCTTGTTGTTGTAAATGGATTCAGAATCGAGCACCTTGCGTTTAATAAGTGAAAGTTACGGTATGAATAGCTGCTTGGACTGTGACTGTTGTTGGCGCTCCCAGGCTACCTTGGATTTGCGCATTTTGTTTAGAATCTTTTCATTGATTTGGCGATGATTCAGGCCAAGCACATCTTGTCGCATTTTGGGCATAGCTGCTGTCGTTGTTGGCGGCGCTGCGGCATTGCCATAAAATTCATGTCGCGATGTCTTTCCCACATTTATCTCCAGCTGCTGCTGATCTTTATTCTTAATAAGGTGCTCTTTGGGCTGCTTAAATAAAGTGCTCGCAAAATTCTCTCGATGCTGTGAATATTGCTGCCGGTCCTGTCGCGCACAAATCGGATGCGTGGTATAGCGCCCAGCAGCTGCAGCTGAGAGAGCTCATGACGCAGTTGGCCACTGAAGCGTTGTAGTTGTACCTCCAGAGCCGCATTACTGAGCTCATTTCCGCTGCCCAGCCAATACACATTGATGCAGGAAAAGTCGACAGAGATCTTGACCTGCTCCACCTGCAGGTTGTGCCCAAGACCAGATTCAGCCGCCTTCCCAGTCGTCAGTAGATCAGTAATGGACATCATAAACAGCTTGTTCAGCACTAATATCCGTCGTGTATTGTGCTTGGAACTAGGCGAATTGCTCTTGCCAAATTGGGATGCCTGAAAAGCGACGCTCGGCGGCTGGTAAATTCTTCTGCTGCAGCCTCCGCTGATATCGGCGCTGGGGATCCAGCGCTTTTTCGTACCCGCCACGCGATTGCCAAAAAGCTTTCCTAGAATTCGGCTCTGGCGGACCACGTTTGAGCTGCTTTTAGCTCTTGGCTTGCCAGCACAATGTTGCGGAAAGTTTTGTTTACGTTGAACATAAAAACAGTGTGTGTAGTGCAGTGGTAGCAGTCGGTTGCGAAACATTGTTGTTTTTTATATTCTCTTAGTTTTCATATAAATAAAAATACTATAGATTTTGCTATCGATTCTATCGCTAGAATAAACAGAGCCGATAGTGTTTAATAAATGCGATAGTATCTTAACTTAACAGGTTAACTTTTCATCGAGAAAATCAAATTCGTCAATCACGGTTTAACACAAGCATTTAACTTATACAGAGTTTACCTAACTGCGACTTTAACCAAACATTGAGAAAACGACAAATTTATCTTCGTGTCTAGGTTAGCATCCGATACTTCATCGGATGATGTTTGTGTCTACATTAAAAATTTTATCGAATCCCCACATAATAGGGATGAATTATTGAAATTTAAAGTTTAAATGTTTAACTTTAATGTTTAATGTTTAAATTTTAAACATTCCCGAAGCATATCTTCTTTCAAGTTGAGTTTTCCGCCCGAACTTTTCTCGAAGATTGCTTTGAAAAGTTTTGGCCACAACAGCTCGTTGTAAACGAGTATGTGTAAAGTCGTAATGATAATTATAATAATAATGGTAATAGGATTACTATTTCACAGCCTGTAAGCCATCCAGTTGCCTCCACCTCGGCGGCAAAAAAAAATAACATAAGTTATTTGCATGGCCTATCAAAATGTTAGAGGCACTCACTGAAACCTGGTTAAAACCTGATATTCTGATTATTCAATTTTTCCTTCTAAATATAATTTGTACCGATGCGATCGCACCTCCCGCAAGGGGGGTGGTGTTCTCATTGCTGTTGACTCTTGTATATCCTCTGAACAGATTTATTCTCATGATATTCCGGAAATAGAGTTTTTATATGTTGAAATATTACTAAACGGCTGTTCACTTTATGTAACTTGTTCCTATATTTCTCCTCATTCTGATACTAACATTTACTCATCCCATCTTTGTGCCCTGTAACTTGTTTCCTCATTTTTGACAGGTATGGATAATCTGATAGTGGTTGGTTATTTTAATCTGCCACATTTTGTATGCTCTGTGAATGACACATCTTTTTCGATTTTACCAGTCACTTCTGATGATTTTATCGATGGCCTACTGGAGTTAGGCCTATCGCAAGTTAGCAGGGTGCATAACTGTAGTGGTAAATGTTGGACTTAATATTTGTTTTGGACTCAGATTGCAGTAATGCTAGTAGAATACCCCCCAAGTGCTTCTTAACCCTAGTTCAGTATCTAATAATACTTTAAAAACCCGCTGATTTCGTATGACTAACTTAATTAAATTAAATTATCTTCAACAAACTAATTGGTCTCGACTTTATTATTGTAGTGATATAGAAACTGCTATTGCCATATTTTATGGGACCTTGAATTCGCTTTTGGATATTTGTGTTCCCGTCACTTCCTCTTCAAGTGATTATAAACCACCTTCTTATAAAAATTTAAAAATCGGGAACTTCTTTAGATTTATCTTTGTTTTTTATAGCAAAGTTTAATATTCTTTCTGTTAACACTTATTGTTATAATAATTATCTTAATCGTTGCAGATTAAACTTATTACGTGATCCTAAACAGTTTTATAAATTTGTTAACTCAAAACGTAAGTCTTCAGGCTTACCTTCCTCAGTTTACCTCGCTTATTTTTATACTCGATACCGAAGGTAAAGAGTATATTGGGTTTGCGCAATGTCCGTCATGGTGTCTGTCCGTATGTCCGTCTGTATGAACGCAACTTTTTTCCACACCCTTCAAGCTAGAGACTTGAAACTTTCCAATTCTCTTTATCTATGGGATAGTAAATTAAAGTGTCAAGATTGGGGTTCTACGATATTTCGGATGGCACGCCCACCAATACTGCCTTATCCATCCTCATCCACCTCAACGCCTCATCAAAAACGGGAATGCGTTGATCTTTCAGAGCTAGGGAGCTAGAGCCACTAAATTTGGTTTGGATAGCTGGTAACAACCCCCAAAAATCTGCATCAAAGTTTTGGAGCCACGCCAACCCAATAAACCCCCCCCCCCCCCCCCCGCATTTAATGTCTATCAATATTTATTTATTTATTTGCATTTTCCTAGTGCTACAAGTTATATAACTTTTATTTTAGTGCACTAGTCACAATTTTTAATCATTAACTTAGTATCATGTATTATAATATAGTAACCTATCCTATTCTTAGTTATTAGTAACAATTTTCTTTTCAAATTAAGTAATATTTCTAAGAGTATTATTATTTGTCTAATTTTCTGATTGAATATATTATTATTACACTGGCTTTGAATTTGGATTTATGGTTTATCTAATTTAATGTATCTTATAGATCTAATTGTTTTTTTATATTTATTTTATACCCTTCACATGTGAAACAGGGTATATTGACTTTGTCATGAATCTGTAACGCCTTAAAGGAATGAAGGGAAACCCCATAAACTATATATCAAAATGATCAGGACGAGCTCAGGAATTGATTTCCGTCCGTCCGTCCGTCTGTCTGTTTCAACAAGATTTCCGGCCAAACTGCTGAACTCACGAAATAATGATCAAAAAAGTCTCGTCAAAATACTTATGCCACGCATAAATCCGTTGTTTGCATGCATTCTTATCAATAGAAAGAGAATGCAAAGAGTAATCGGCATAAAATTTTGCATGCACATAGCTAATTATATGTTCTTTGTTTTGCGCATAAATTCCTCGGCGTTACTAAGCAATACTAGCTTTAAAAGTCAAAAGAAGGTTTCGTCAAAATAATTATGCCCACTAGTGTACTCCAAAATGTATTCCTTCTAGTATGGTTTCTGCGTTGGGCCGAGACATTGCCGGTAGATTGCTTCTGACGATCCTTGGCACCCATCTCCTCAAATGAAGACGAGACTTCTTGTGTTCTGGCGTTTGCCTTCATTAAAACGACACAAGCTTGTTGTTGTAAATGGATTCAGAATCGAGCACCTTGCGTTTAATAAGTGAAAGTTACGGTATGAATAGCTGCTTGGACTGTGACTGTTGTTGGCGCTCCCAGGCTACCTTGGATTTGCGCATTTTGTTTAGAATCTTTTCATTGATTTGGCGATGATTCAGGCCAAGCACATCTTGTCGCATTTTGGGCATAGCTGCTGTCGTTGTTGGCGGCGCTGCGGCATTGCCATAAAATTCATGTCGCGATGTCTTTCCCACATTTATCTCCAGCTGCTGCTGATCTTTATTCTTAATAAGGTGCTCTTTGGGGCTGCTTAAATAAAGTGCTCGCAAAATTCTCTCGATGCTGTGAATATTGCTGCCGGTCCTGTCGCGCACAAATCGGATGCGTGGTATAGCGCCCAGCAGCTGCAGCTGAGAGAGCTCATGACGCAGTTGGCCACTGAAGCGTTGTAGTTGTACCTCCAGAGCCGCATTACTGAGCTCATTTCCGCTGCCCAGCCAATACACATTGATGCAGGAAAAGTCGACAGAGATCTTGACCTGCTCCACCTGCAGGTTGTGCCCAAGACCAGATTCAGCCGCCTTCCCAGTCGTCAGTAGATCAGTAATGGACATCATAAACAGCTTGTTTAGCACTAATATCCGTCGTGTATTGTGCTTGGAACTAGGCGAATTGCTCTTGCCAAATTGGGATGCCTGAAAAGCGACGCTCGGCGGCTGGTAAATTCTTTTGCTGCAGCCTCCGCTGATATCGGCGCTGGGGATCCAGCGCTTTTTCGTACCCGCCACGCGATTGCCAAAAAGCTTTCCTAGAATTCGGCTCTGGCGGACCACGTTTGAGCTGCTTTTAGCTCTTGGCTTGCCAGCACAATGTTGCGGAAAGTTTTGTTTACGTTGAACATAAAAACAGTGTGGGTAGTGCAGTGGTAGCAGTCGGTTGCGAAACATTGTTGTTTTTTATATTCTCTTAGTTTTCATATAAATAAAAATACGATAGATTTTGCTATCGATTCTATCGCTAGAATAAACAGAGCCGATAGTGTTTAATAAATGCGATAGTATCTTAACTTAACAGGTTAACTTTTCATCGAGAAAATCAAATTCGTCAATCACGGTTTAACACAAGCATTTAACTTATACAGAGTTTACCTAACTGCGACTTTAACCAAACATTGAGAAAACGACAAATTTATCTTCGTGTCTAGGTTAGCATCCGATACTTCATCGGATGATGTTTGTGTCTACATTAAAAATGTTATCGAATCCCCACATAATAGGGATGAATTATTGAAATTTAAAGTTTAAATGTTTAACTTTAATGTTTAATGTTTAAATTTTAAACATTCCCGAAGCATATCTTCTTTCAAGTTGAGTTTTCCGCCCGAAGTTTTCTCGAAGATTTGCTTTGAAAAGTTTTGGCCACAACAGCTCGTTGTAAACCAGTATGTGTAAAGTCTTAATGATAATTATAATAATAATGGTAATAGGATAACTATTTCACAGCCTGTAAGCCATCCAGTTGCCTCCACCTCGGCGGCAAAAAAAATAACATAAGTTATATGCATGGCCTATCAAAATGTTAGAGGCACTCACTGAAACCTGGTTAAAACCTGATATTTCTGATTATTCAATTTTTCCTTCTAAATATAATTTGTACCGATGCGATCGCACCTCCCGCAAGGGGGGTGGTGTTCTCATTGCTGTTGACTCTTGTATATCCTCTGAACAGATTTATTCTCATGATATTCCGGAAATAGAGTTTTTATATGTTGAAATATTACTAAACGGCTGTTCACTTTATGTAACTTGTTCCTATATTTCTCCTCATTCTGATACTAACATTTACTCATCCCATCTTTGTGCCCTGTAACTTGTTTTCTCATTTTTGACAGGTATGGATAATCTGATAGTGGTTGGTGATTTTAATCTGCCACATTTTGTATGCTCTGTGAATGACACATCTTTGGCGATTTTACCAGTCACGTCTGATGATTTTATCGATGGCCTACTGGAGTTAGGCCTATCGCAAGTTAGCAGGGTGCATAACTGTAGTGGTAAAATGTTGGACTTAATATTTGTTTCGGACTCAGATTGCAATGATGCTAGTAGAATACCCCCCAAGTGCTTCTTAACCCTAGTTCAGTATCTAATAATACTTTAAAAACCCGCTGATTTCGTATGACTAACTTAATTAAATTAAATTATCTTCAACAAACTAATTGGTCTCGACTTTATTATTGTAGTGATATAGAAACTGCTATTGCCATATTTTATGGGACCTTGAATTCGCTTTTGGATATTTGTGTTCCCGTCACTTCCTCTTCAAGTGATTATAAACCACCTTCTTATAAAAAATTTAAAAAATCGGGAACTTCTTTAGATTTATCTTTGTTTTTTATAGCAAAGTTTAATATTCTTTCTGTTAACACTTCTTGTTATAATAATTATCTTAATCGTTGCAGATTAAACTTATTACGTGATCCTAAACAGTTTTATAAATTTGTTAACTCAAAACGTAAGTCTTCAGGCTTACCTTCCTCAGTTTACCTCGCTTATTTTTATACTCGATACTGAAGGTAAAGAGTATATTGGGTTTGTGCAATGTCCGTCATGGTGTCTGTCCGTATGTCCGTCTGTATGAACGCAACTTTTTTCCACACCCTTCAAGCTAGAGACTTGAAACTTTCCAATTCTCTTTATCTATGGGATAGTAAATTAAAGTGTGAAGATTGGGGTTCTACGATATTTCGGATGGCACGCCCACCAATACTGCCTTATCCATCCTCATCCACCTCAACGCCTCATCAAAAACGGGAATGCGTTGATCTTTCAGAGCTAGGGAGCTAGAGCCACTAAATTTGGTTTGGATAGCTGGTAACAACCCCCAAAAATCTGCATCAAAGTTTTGGAGCCACGCCAACCCAATAAACCCCCCCCCCCCCCGCATTTAATGTCTATCAATATTTAGTGCTACAAGTTATATAACTTTTATTTTAGTGCACTAGTCACAATTTTAATCATTAACTTAGTATCATGTATTATAATATAGTAACCTATCCTATTCTTAGTTATTAGTAACAATTTTCTTTTCAAATTAAGTAATATTTCTAAGAGTATTATTATTTGTCTAATTTTCTGATTGAATATATTTATTATTACACTGGCTTTGAATTTGGATTTATGGTTTATCTAATTTAATGTATCTTATAGATCTAATTGTTTTTTTATATTTATTTTTATACCCTTCACATGTGAATCAGGGTATATTGACTTTGTCATGAATCTGTAACGCCTTAAAGGAATGAAGGGAAACCCCATAAACTACATATCAAAATGTTCAGGACGAGCTCAGGAATTGATTTCCGTCCGTCCGTCCGTCTGTCTGTTTCAACAAGATTTCCGGCCAAACTGCTGAACGCACGAAATAATGATCAAAAAAGTCTCGTCAAAATACTTATGCCACGCATAAATCCGTTGTTTGCATGCATTCTTATCAATAGAAAGAGAATGCAAAGAGTAATCGGCATAAAATTTTGCATGCACATAGCTAATTATATGTTCTTTGTTTTGCGCATAAGTTCCTCGCCGTTACTAAGCAATACTAGCTTTAAAAGTCAAAAGAAGGTTTCGTCAAAATAATTATGCCCACTAGTGTACTCCAAAATGTATTCCTTCTAGTATGGTTTCTGCGTTGGGCCGAGACATTGCCGGTAGATTGCTTCTGACGATCCTTGGCACCCATCTCCTCAAATGAAGACGAGACTTCTTGTGTTCTGGCGTTTGCTTTCATTAAAAACGACACAAGCTTGTTGTTGTAAATGGATTCAGAATCGAGCACCTTGCGTTTAATAAGTGAAAGTTACGGTATGAATAGCTGCTTGGACTGTGACTGTTGTTGGCGCTCCCAGGCTACCTTGGATTTGCGCATTTTGTTTAGAATCTTTTCATTGATTTGGCGATGATTCAGGCCAAGCACATCTTGTCGCATTTTGGGCATAGCTGCTGTCGTTGTTGGCGGCGCTGCGGCATTGCCATAAAATTCATGTCGCGATGTCTTTCCCACATTTATCTCCAGCTGCTGCTGATCTTTATTCTTAATAAGGTGCTCTTTGGGGCTGCTTAAATAAAGTGCTCGCAAAATTCTCTCGATGCTGTGAATATTGCTGCCGGTCCTGTCGCGCACAAATCGGATGCGTGGTATAGCGCCCAGCAGCTGCAGCTGAGAGAGCTCATGACGCAGTTGGCCACTGAAGCGTTGTAGTTGTACCTCCATAGCCGCATTACTGAGCTCATTTCCGCTGCCCAGCCAATACACATTGATGCAGGAAAAGTCGACAGAGATCTTGACCTGCTCCACCTGCAGGTTGTGCCCAAGACCAGATTCAGCCGCCTTCCCAGTCGTCAGTAGATCAGTAATGGACATCATAAACAGCTTGTTTAGCACTAATATCCGTCGTGTATTGTGCTTGGAACTAGGCGAATTGCTCTTGCCAAATTGGGATGCCTGAAAAGCGACGCTCGGCGGCTGGTAAATTCTTTTGCTGCAGCCTCCGCTGATATCGGCGCTGGGGATCCAGCGCTTTTTCGTACCCGCCACGCGATTGCCAAAAAGCTTTCCTAGAATTCGGCTCTGGCGGACCACGTTTGAGCTGCTTTTAGCTCTTGGCTTGCCAGCACAATGTTGCGGAAAGTTTTGTTTACGTTGAACATAAAAACAGTGTGGGTAGTGCAGTGGTAGCAGTCGGTTGCGAAACATTGTTGTTTTTTATATTCTCTTAGTTTTCATATAAATAAAAATACGATAGATTTTGCTATCGATTCTATCGCTAGAATAAACAGAGCCGATAGTGTTTAATAAATGCGATAGTATCTTAACTTAACAGGTTAACTTTTCATCGAGAAAGTCAAATTCGTCAATCACGGTTTAACACAAGCATTTAACTTATACAGAGTTTACCTAACTGCGACTTTAACCAAACATTGAGAAAACGACAAATTTATCTTCGTGTCTAGGTTAGCATCCGATACTTCATCGGATGATGTTTGTGTCTACATTAAAATTTTATCGAATCCCCACATAATAGGGATGAATTATTGAAATTTAAAGTTTAAATGTTTAACTTTAATGTTTAATGTTTAAATTTTAAACATTCCCGAAGCATATCTTCTTTCAAGTTGAGTTTTCCGCCCGAAGTTTTCTCGAAGATTTGCTTTGAAAAGTTTTGGCCACAACAGCTCGTTGTAAACGAGTATGTGTAAAGTCGTAATGATAATTATAATAATAATGGTAATAGGATAACTATTTCACAGCCTGTAAGCCATCCAGTTGCCTCCACCTCGGCGGCAAAAAAAATAACATAAGTTATATGCATGGCCTATCAAAATGTTAGAGGCACTCACTGAAACCTGGTTAAAACCTGATATTTCTGATTATTCAATTTTTCCTTCTAAATATAATTTGTACCGATGCGATCGCACCTCCCGCAAGGGGGGTGGTGTTCTCATTGCTGTTGACTCTTGTATATCCTCTGAACAGATTTATTCTCATGATATTCCGGAAATAGAGTTTTTATATGTTGAAATATTACTAAACGGCTGTTCACTTTATGTAACTTGTTCCTATATTTCTCCTCATTCTGATACTAACATTTACTCATCCCATCTTTGTGCCCTGTAACTTGTTTTCTCATTTTGACAGGTATGGATTATCTGATAGTGGTTGGTGATTTTAATCTGCCACATTTTGTATGCTCTGTGAATGACACATCTTTGGCGATTTTACCAGTCACGTCTGATGATTTTATCGATGGCCTACTGGAGTTAGGCCTATCGCAAGTTAGCAGGGTGCATAACTGTAGTGGTAAAATGTTGGACTTAATATTTGTTTCGGACTCAGATTGCAATGATGCTAGTAGAATACCCCCCAAGTGCTTCTTAACCCTAGTTCAGTATCTAATAATACTTTAAAAACCCGCTGATTTCGTATGACTAACTTAATTAAATTAAATTATCTTCAACAAACTAATTGGTCTCGACTTTATTATTGTAGTGATATAGAAACTGCTATTGCCATATTTTATGGGACCTTGAATTCGCTTTTGGATATTTGTGTTCCCTTCACTTCCTCTTCAAGTGATTATAAACCGCCTTCTTATAAAAAATTTAAAAAATCGGGAACTTCTTTAGATTTATCTTTGTTTTTTATAGCAAAGTTTAATATTCTTTCTGTTAACACTTCTTGTTATAATAATTATCTTAATCGTTGCAGATTAAACTTATTACGTGATCCTAAACAGTTTTATAAATTTGTTAACTCAAAACGTAAGTCTTCAGGCTTACCTTCCTCAGTTTACCTCGCTTATTTTTATACTCGATACTGAAGGTAAAGAGTATATTGGGTTTGTGCAATGTCCGTCATGGTGTCTGTCCGTATGTCCGTCTGTATGAACGCAACTTTTTTCCACACCCTTCAAGCTAGAGACTTGAAACTTTCCAATTCTCTTTATCTATGGGATAGTAAATTAAAGTGTGAAGATTGGGGTTCTACGATATTTCGGATGGCACGCCCACCAATACTGCCTTATCCATCCTCATCCACCTCAACGCCTCATCAAAAACGGGAATGCGTTGATCTTTCAGAGCTAGGGAGCTAGAGCCACTAAATTTGGTTTGGATAGCTGGTAACAACCCCCAAAAATCTGCATCAAAGTTTTGGAGCCACGCCAACCCAATAAACCCCCCCCCCCCCCCGCATTTAATGTCTATCAATATTTAGTGCTACAAGTTATATAACTTTTATTTTAGTGCACTAGTCACAATTTTTAATCATTAACTTAGTATCATGTATTATAATATAGTAACCTATCCTATTCTTAGTTATTAGTAACAATTTTCTTTTCAAATTAAGTAATATTTCTAAGAGTATTATTATTTGTCTAATTTTCTGATTGAATATATTTATTATTACACTGGCTTTGAATTTGGATTTATGGTTTATCTAATTTAATGTATCTTATAGATCTAATTGTTTTTTTATATTTATTTTTATACCCTTCACATGTGAATCAGGGTATATTGACTTTGTCATGAATCTGTAACGCCTTAAAGGAATGAAGGGAAACCCCATAAACTACATATCAAAATGTTCAGGACGAGCTCAGGAATTGATTTCCGTCCGTCCGTCCGTCTGTCTGTTTCAACAAGATTTCCGGCCAAACTGCTGAACGCACGAAATAATGATCAAAAAAGTCTCGTCAAAATACTTATGCCACGCATAAATCCGTTGTTTGCATGCATTCTTATCAATAGAAAGAGAATGCAAAGAGTAATCGGCATAAAATTTTGCATGCACATAGCTAATTATATGTTCTTTGTTTTGCGCATAAGTTCCTCGCCGTTACTAAGAAATACTAGCTTTAAAAGTCAAAAGAAGGTTTCGTCAAAATAATTATGCCCACTAGTGTACTCCAAAATGTATTCCTTCTAGTATGGTTTCTGCGTTGGGCCGAGACATTGCCGGTAGATTGCTTCTGACGATCCTTGGCACCCATCTCCTCAAATGAAGACGAGACTTCTTGTGTTCTGGCGTTTGCTTTCATTAAAAACGACACAAGCTTGTTGTTGTAAATGGATTCAGAATCGAGCACCTTGCGTTTAATTAGTGAAAGTTACGGTATGAATAGCTGCTTGGACTGTGACTGTTGTTGGCGCTCCCAGGCTACCTTGGATTTGCGCATTTTGTTTAGAATCTTTTCATTGATTTGGCGATGATTCAGGCCAAGCACATCTTGTCGCATTTTGGGCATAGCTGCTGTCGTTGTTGGCGGCGCTGCGGCATTGCCATAAAATTCATGTCGCGATGTCTTTCCCACATTTATCTCCAGCTGCTGCTGATCTTTATTCTTAATAAGGTGCTCTTTGGGGCTGCTTAAATAAAGTGCTCGCAAAATTCTCTCGATGCTGTGAATATTGCTGCCGGTCCTGTCGCGCACAAATCGGATGCGTGGTATAGCGCCCAGCAGCTGCAGCTGAGAGAGCTCATGACGCAGTTGGCCACTGAAGCGTTGTAGTTGTACCTCCAGAGCCGCATTACTGAGCTCATTTCCGCTGCCCAGCCAATACACATTGAAGCAGGAAAAGTCGACAGAGATCGTGACCTGCTCCACCTGCAGGTTGTGCCCAAGAACAGATTCAGCCGCCTTCCCAGTCGTCAGTAGATCAGTAATGGACATCATAAACAGCTTGTTTAGCACTAATATCTGTCGTGTATTGTGCTTGGAACTAGGCGAATTGCTCTTGCCAAATTGGGATGCCTGAAAAGCGACGCTCGGCGGCTGGTAAATTCTTCTGCTGCAGCCTCCGCTGATATCGGCGCTGGGGATCCAGCGCTTTTTCGTACCCGCCACGCGATTGCCAAAAAGCTTTCCTAGAATTCGGCTCTGGCGGACCACGTTTGAGCTGCTTTTAGCTCTTGGCTTGCCAGCACAATGTTGCGGAAAGTTTTGTTTACGTTGAACATAAAAACAGTGTGGGTAGTGCAGTGGTAGCAGTCGGTTGCGAAACATTGTTGTTTTTTATATTCTCTTAGTTTTCATATAAATAAAAATACGATAGATTTTGCTATCGATTCTATCGCTAGAATAAACAGAGCCGATAGTGTTTAATAAATGCGATAGTATCTTAACTTAACAGGTTAACTTTTCATCGAGAAAATCAAATTCGTCAATCACGGTTTAACACAAGCATTTAACTTATACAGAGTTTACCTAACTGCGACTTTAACCAAACATTGAGAAAACGACAAATTTATCTTCGTGTCTAGGTTAGCATCCGATACTTCATCGGATGATGTTTGTGTCTACATTAAAAATTTTATCGAATCCCCACATAATAGGGATGAATTATTGAAATTTAAAGTTTAAATGTTTAACTTTAATGTTTAATGTTTAAATTTTAAACATTCCCGAAGCATATCTTCTTTCAAGTTGAGTTTTCCGCCCGAAGTTTTCTCGAAGATTTGCTTTGAAAAGTTTTGGCCACAACAGCTCGTTGTAAACGAGTATGTGTAAAGTCGTAATGATAATTATAATAATAATGGTAATAGGATTACTATTTCACAGCCTGTAAGCCATCCAGTTGCCTCCACCTCGGCGGCAAAAAAAATAACATAAGTTATATGCATGGCCTATCAAAATGTTAGAGGCACTCACTGAAACCTGGTTAAAACCTGATATTTTTACTAAGCAATACTAGCTTTAAAAGTCAAAAGAAGGTTTCGTCAAAATAATTATGCCCACTAGTGTACTCCAAAATGTATTCCTTCTAGTATGGTTTCTGCGTTGGGCCGAGACATTGCCGGTAGATTGCTTCTGACGATCCTTGGCACCCATCTCCTCAAATGAAGACGAGACTTCTTGTGTTCTGGCGTTTGCTTTCATTAAAAACGACACAAGCTTGTTGTTGTAAATGGATTCAGAATCGAGCACCTTGCGTTTAATTAGTGAAAGTTACGGTATGAATAGCTGCTTGGACTGTGACTGTTGTTGGCGCTCCCAGGCTACCTTGGATTTGCGCATTTTGTTTAGAATCTTTTCATTGATTTGGCGATGATTCAGGCCAAGCACATCTTGTCGCATTTTGGGCATAGCTGCTGTCGTTGTTGGCGGCGCTGCGGCATTGCCATAAAATTCATGTCGCGATGTCTTTCCCACATTTATCTCCAGCTGCTGCTGATCTTTATTCTTAATAAGGTGCTCTTTGGGGCTGCTTAAATAAAGTGCTCGCAAAATTCTCTCGATGCTGTGAATATTGCTGCCGGTCCTGTCGCGCACAAATCGGATGCGTGGTATAGCGACGCAGTTGGCCACTGAAGCGTTGTAGTTGTACCTCCAGAGCCGCATTACTGAGCTCATTTCCGCTGCCCAGCCAATACACATTGATGCAGGAAAAGTCGACAGAGATCTTGACCTGCTCCACCTGCAGGTTGTGCCCAAGAACAGATTCAGCCGCCTTCCCAGTCGTCAGTAGATCAGTAATGGACATCATAAACAGCTTGTTTAGCACTAATATCCGTCGTGTATTGTGCTTGGAACTAGGCGAATTGCTCTTGCCAAATTGGGATGCCTGAAAAGCGACGCTCGGCGGCTGGTAAATTCTTCTGCTGCAGCTTCCGCTGATATCGGCGCTGGGGATCCAGCGCTTTTTCGTACCCGCCACGCGATTGCCAAAAAGCTTTCCTAGAATTCGGCTCTGGCGGACCACGTTTGAGCTGCTTTTAGCTCTTGGCTTGCCAGCACAATGTTGCGGAAAGTTTTGTTTACGTTGAACATAAAAACAGTGTGGGTAGTGCAGTGGTAGCAGTCGGTTGCGAAACATTGTTGTTTTTTATATTCTCTTAGTTTTCATATAACTAAAAATACGATAGATTTTGCTATCGATTCTATCGCTAGAATAAACAGAGCCGATAGTGTTTAATAAATGCGATAGTATCTTAACTTAACAGGTTAACTTTTCATCGAGAAAATCAAATTCGTCAATCACGGTTTAACACAAGCATTT
Source organism: Scaptomyza flava (assembly GCA_030179655.1). Taxonomy (NCBI): domain Eukaryota; kingdom Metazoa; phylum Arthropoda; class Insecta; order Diptera; family Drosophilidae; genus Scaptomyza; species Scaptomyza flava. Next base: position 82,442 of record JARNME010000481.1, on the reverse strand, counting down.
AACTTATACAGAGTTTACCTAACTGCGACTTTAACCAAACATTGAGAAAACGACAAATTTATCTTCGTGTCTAGGTTAGCATCCGATACTTCATCGGATGATGTTTGTGTCTACATTAAAAATTTTATCGAATCTCCACATAATAGGGATGAATTATTGAAATTTAAAGTTTAAATGTTTAACTTTAATGTTTAATGTTTAAATTTTAAACATTCCCGAAGCATATCTTCTTTCAAGTTGAGTTTTCCGCCCGAACTTTTCTCGAAGATTTGCTTTGAAAAGTTTTGGCCACAACAGCTCGTTGTAAACGAGTATGTGTAAAGTCGTAATGATAATTATAATAATAATGGTAATAGGATTACTATTTCACAGCCTGTAAGCCATCCAGTTGCCTCCACCTCGGCGGCAAAAAAAATAACATAAGTTATTTGCATGGCCTATCAAAATGTTAGAGGCACTCACTGAAGCCTGGTTAAAACCTGATATTTCTGATTATTCAATTTTTCCTTCTAAATATAATTTGTACCGATGCGATCGCACCTCCCGCAAGGGGGGTGGTGTTCTCATTGCTGTTGACTCTTGTATATCCTCTGAACAGATTTATTCTCATGATATTCCGGAAATAGAGTTTTTATATGTTGAAATATTACTAAACGGCTGTTCACTTTATGTAACTTGTTCCTATATTTCTCCTCATTCTGATACTAACATTTACTCATCCCATCTTTGTGCCCTGTAACTTGTTTCCTCATTTTTGACAGGTATGGATAATCTGATAGTGGTTGGTGATTTTAATCTGCCACATTTTGTATGCTCTGTGAAGGACCTACTGATTTTATCGATGGCCTACTGGAGTTAGGCCTATCGCAAGTTAGCAGGGTGCATAACTGTAGTGGTAAAATGTTGGACTTAATATTTGTTTTGGACTCAGATTGCAGTAATGCTAGTAGAATACCCCCCAAGTGCTTCTTAACCCTAGTTCAGTATCTAATAATACTTTAAAAACCCGCTGATTTCGTATGACTAACTTAATTAAATTAAATTATCTTCAACAAACTAATTGGTCTCGACTTTATTATTGTAGTGATATAGAAACTGCTATTGCCATATTTTATGGGACCTTGAATTCGCATTTAGATATTTGTGTTCCCGTCACTTCCTCTTCTGATTATAAACCACCTTCTTATAAAAAATTAAAAAAAAATCGGGAACTTCTTTAGATTTATCTTTGTTTTTATAGCAAAGTTTAATATTCTTTCTGTTAACACTTCTTGTTATAATAATTATCTTAATCGTTGCAGATTAAACTTATTACGTGATCCTAAACAGTTTTATAAATTTGTTAACTCAAAACGTAAGTCTTCAGGCTTACCTTCCTCAGTTTACCTCGCTTATTTTTATACTCGATACCGAAGGTAAAGAGTATATTGGGTTTGTGCAATGTCCGTCATGGTGTCTGTCCGTATGTCCGTCTGTATGAACGCAACTTTTTTCCACACCCTTCAAGCTAGAGACTTGAAACTTTCCAATTCTCTTTATCTATGGGATAGTAAATTAAAGTGTGAAGATTGGGGTTCTACGATATTTCGGATGGCACGCCCACCAATACTGCCTTATCCATCCTCATCCACCTCAACGCCTCATCAAAAACGGGAATGCGTTGATCTTTCAGAGCTAGGGAGCTAGAGCCACTAAATTTGGTTTGGATAGCTGGTAACAACCCCCAAAAATCTGCATCAAAGTTTTGGAGCCACGCCAACCCAATAAACCCCCCCCCCCCCCGCATTTAATGTCTATCAATATTTATTTATTTATTTGCATTTTCCTAGTGCTACAAGTTATATAACTTTTATTTTAGTGCACTAGTCACAATTTTTAACCATTAACTTGGTATCATTTATTATAATATAGTAACCTATCCTATTCTTAGTTATTAGTAACAATTTTCTTTTCAAATTAAGTAATATTTCTAAGAGTATTATTATTTGTCTAATTTTCTGATTGAATATATTTATTATTACACTGGCTTTGAATTTGGATTTATGGTTTATCTAATTTAATGTATCTTATAGATCTAATTGTTTTTTTATATTTATTTTTATACCCTTCACATGTGAAACAGGGTATATTGACTTTGTCATGAATCTGTAACGCCTTAAAGGAATGAAGGGAAACCCCATAAACTATATATCAAAATGATCAGGACGAGCTCAGGAATTGATTTCCGTCCGTCCGTCCGTCTGTCTGTTTCAACAAGATTTCCGGCCAAACTGCTGAACGCACGAAATAATGATCAAAAAAGTCTCGTCAAAATACTTATGCCACGCATAAATCCGTTGTTTGCATGCATTCTTATCAATAGAAAGAGAATGCAAAGAGTAATCGGCATAAAATTTTGCATGCACATAGCTAATTATATGTTCTTTGTTTTGCGCATAAATTCCTCGCCGTTACTAAGCAATACTAGCTTTAAAAGTCAAAAGAAGGTTTCGTCAAAATAATTATGCCCACTAGTGTACTCCAAAATGTATTCCTTCTAGTATGGTTTCTGCGTTGGGCCGAGACATTGCCGGTAGATTGCTTCTGACGATCCTTGGCACCCATCTCCTCAAATGAAGACGAGACTTCTTGTGTTCTGGCGTTTGCCTTCATTAAAAACGACACAAGCTTGTTGTTGTAAATGGATTCAGAATCGAGCACCTTGCGTTTAATAAGTGAAAGTTACGGTATGAATAGCTGCTTGGACTGTGACTGTTGTTGGCGCTCCCAGGCTACCTTGGATTTGCGCATTTTGTTTAGAATCTTTTCATTGATTTGGCGATGATTCAGGCCAAGCACATCTTGTCGCATTTTAGGCATAGCTGCTGTCGTTGTTGGCGGCGCTGCGGCATTGCCATAAAATTCATGTCGCGATGTCTTTCCCACATTTATCTCCAGCTGCTGCTGATCTTTATTCTTAATAAGGTGCTCTTTGGGGCTGCTTAAATAAAGTGCTCGCAAAATTCTCTCGATGCTGTGAATATTGCTGCCGGTCCTGTCGCGCACAAATCGGATGCGTGGTATAGCGCCCAGCAGCTGCAGCTGAGAGAGCTAATGACGCAGTTGGCCACTGAAGCGTTGTAGTTGTACCTCCAGAGCCGCATTACTGAGCTCATTTCCGCTGCCCAGCCAATACACATTGATGCAGGAAAAGTCGACAGAGATCTTGACCTGCTCCACCTGCAGGTTGTGCCCAAGAACAGATTCAGCCGCCTTCCCAGTCGTCAGTAGATCAGTAATGGACATCATAAACACCTTGTTTAGCACTAATATCCGTCGTGTATTGTGCTTGGAACTAGGCGAATTGCTCTTGCCAAATTGGGATGCCTGAAAAGCGACGCTCGGCGGCTGGTAAATTCTTCTGCTGCAGCCTCCGCTGATATCGGCGCTGGGGATCCAGCGCTTTTTCGTACCCGCCACGCGATTGCCAAAAAGCTTTCCTAGAATTCGGCTCTGGCGGACCACGTTTGAGCTGCTTTTAGCTCTTGGCTTGCCAGCACAATGTTGCGGAAAGTTTTGTTTACGTTGAACATAAAAACAGTGTGGGTAGTGCAGTGGTAGCAGTCGGTTGCGAAACATTGTTGTTTTTTATATTCTCTTAGTTTTCATATAAATAAAAATACTATAGATTTTGCTATCGATTCTATCGCTAGAATAAACAGAGCCGATAGTGTTTAATAAATGCGATAGTATCTTAACTTAACAGGTTAACTTTTCATCGAGAAAATCAAATTCGTCAATCACGGTTTAACACAAGCATTTAACTTATACAGAGTTTACCTAACTGCGACTTTAACCAAACATTGAGAAAACGACAAATTTATCTTCGTGTCTAGGTTAGCATCCGATACTTCATCGGATGATGTTTGTGTCTACATTAAAATTTTATCGAATCCCCACATAATAGGGATGAATTATTGAAATTTAAAGTTTAAATGTTTAACTTTAATGTTTAATGTTTAAATTTTAAACATTCCCGAAGCATATCTTCTTTCAAGTTGAGTTTTCCGCCCGAAGTTTTCTCGAAGATTTGCTTTGAAAAGTTTTGGCCACAACAGCTCGTTGTAAACGAGTATGTGTAAAGTCGTAATGATAATTATAATAATAATGGTAATAGGATAACTATTTCACAGCCTGTAAGCCATCCAGTTGCCTCCACCTCGGCGGCAAAAAAAAATAACATAAGTTATTTGCATGGCCTATCAAAATGTTAGAGGCACTCACTGAAACCTGGTTAAAACCTGATATTTCTGATTATTCAATTTTTCCTTCTAAATATAATTTGTACCGATGCGATCGCACCTCCCGCAAGGGGGGTGGTGTTCTCATTGCTGTTGACTCTTGTATATCCTCTGAACAGATTTATTCTCATGATATTCCGGAAATCGAGTTTTTATATGTTGAAATATTACTAAACGGCTGTTCACTTTATGTAACTTGTTCCTATATTTCTCCTCATTCTGATACTAACATTTACTCATCCCATCTTTGTGCCCTGTAACTTGTTTCCTCATTTTTGACAGGTATGGATAATCTGATAGTGGTTGGTGATTTTAATCTGCCACATTTTGTATGCTCTGTGAATGACACATCTTTGGCGATTTTACCAGTCACTTCTGATGATTTTATCGATGGCCTACTGGAGTTAGGCCTATCGCAAGTTAGCAGGGTGCATAACTGTAGTGGTAAAATGTTGGACTTAATATTTGTTTCGGACTCAGATTGCAATGATGCTAGTAGAATACCCCCCAAGTGCTTCTTAACCCTAGTTCAGTATCTAAAAATACTTTAAAAACCCGCTGATTTCGTAAGACTAACTTAATTAAATTAAATTATCTTCAACAAACTAATTGGTCTCGAGTTTATTATTGTTGTTGGAATATTGATCAAAATTAACATAACTGAATATGAATACGGTCACACTGCCCTGCTCTTTACTTGACTTAAAGTTATCGACATATCTATATCTTTTTCTTTTGCTGTTCTCTCCGAGGTAGAGCTGCAAAAACATCGATGGTCAGAACATCGATGTTTTCGTCACCGATGTTTTAAAACATCGATGTTTTCGATGTTTTTATTCAAAAAACTATAAAATCATTCTTTAATTGAAACCGATTGTTTTATGTTAGCTTATGTCCCATTTTCTTCTTATAATTAAACTAACAGAAGTAATCTCTTCGTTTTATCACCTCACGACTTATTTAACACAAAAATTTAGTATTTATAAAGAAAATTTTAATAAACAAAAATAATCAAAATTATTCTTTCAGTTTTCTTAACTTCACAATTTTTAAAGCTTTTTTCCTGTTTTAAAATTAAAACTAATTATATCTAGATCTTTCTTTCCATTGATCCATTGATTTTTTTTTGTTAAAATAGTAACATGTTGATCGCCTTTGGCGTCAGTGCCGCTCGTTTTTGGGAAATGATTTCTCAATCCTCGCTGAAAGTTCGCTCAGACTTTATCGAGCTAGCTGGAACGCATAAGTATGCACAAAAACTTTTCCATTTTATTAAGAGGAACCGCCACTATTTATTTATTAACGTATAGCTGTAAGAAACTATTAAAATAACGAATTTATGTAACAAAATAAACTATTTATTTTCAATTACACACTTGAAGCTTCACTATATAATGAAACATCGATGTTGAAAATAATGCATCGATGCATCGAACAATTTGGAAAACATCGATATAATCGATGTTGACATCGATGTTTTTGCAGCTCTACTCCGAGGCTGTTTGTGCTAGTGCGAAAATATAAATTCTTATAAAAGAAATATAAAGCTGAATTAAAACTAAACAACATAAACGGACTTTTCATTTAAAACAATTAAGTTAAAATTACAAAAGGTTATGTGCCCAGACATTGCTAAAACAAATTAAATTGAAATATTAGAAAATAAAAGTTCTTGTGAAATTCACACATACATGCATAGATCTTCTTCTTCGCTCCCAGTGCATTAAACCGTTTCTTGATCGTTTACTCTAACGCGCTCTTTTGTGTTGGTGTTGGTCGCGGTCAAACTCTTCTCCGTTGCTTGTTGCTTTCGGTGGTCGCGCTCGCGCCGTTTTTGTTTGTGAAGCTGTGAAGTAAGTTTTGTTTGTAGCTTTACTATTTGCACATTAGGGTGGACCTGTATTTTAATCATAACAATTTTATGCAGCGATATTTTTTTTATTTATTTTTTATTTGTACTTTTCTTCCCTTTTAATAAATTAAATAAAAATGTCTGTCTGCTGCTATGCGAATTGTCAAGTCCGCGCAAACTCAAAAATGGGTTTTGTCCGCTGCTGGATGTGCACAAATGTTGCTCATGAGCAATGTGCCGGCATTACTGGCCGTGTCTCAGACTTCATGAAGGATACTAATTTAGAGTGGCCGTGTTGGTCATGTTTGGAGAAAAAAAAAGACATTGCAAGCTTTATAAATACTCAACTTGGCTTAGAGGGCATTTTCTGCCAGTTGAATAAACTGTGTGAAAAGTTCTCATCGGTTCAAAGAAACTTTAACGAGAAAAATCTCGTAATGGATTCTCCAAAGCGTAAAAAGGCCAACGTTGGGCAGTTATCGGGCTCTGTGATGTCGGAAAATACTCCAAACGCTCCGATACCGCAGGGTAAAGTAAATAAAGTAAATAAAAATCTTCATGTCCCTCCAACTAAAATTATCGAGAACTTAGATGATATACCAATAACTCCCATGGATATTGTGTTATCTGATCCCGATCCTTCGGTTTCTTTGGTGGTTAGTAGTGTTGATGTTAATCAACAAAAGAACTCTATCAAACTTAAAGAGCCAAATATTCAGTTATCCGAGACTGAGTCTTCCAAACCAGCCTCAGTGGAGGATATAATTAAAAAAATTGTTGCTGTTCCACCTAAAAAACAAATATTTGTTTCAAGGCTTCCCCCTGATTTAACATCAGATGATGTCAAGGTCTATATCAAGGCCAAATCGAATGCCAATTTCACGGTGGAGAAATTCAAATTTGCTTATGATCGGTACATTTCGTCTTTTAAAATCAGTGTTCCGAATCAAGATTTTTGCACTATATGCTGCAAAAAATTTTGGCCAGAACACATAATTGTGAAAGAGTATACTGCAAGGAAAAAAAATCGGCCCCCGATTGTATCTACCCTTCCGGTGGTTGGTTCTAAGGTAACTCTCCCAATAACTGATAGTTCAAAAAACTAACATCCTCCTTCTTACTTGGCTATCAGAATGTAAGAGGTCTTTGTAGTAAACTCACTAGTTTATACCTTAATAGTCTTTCTTTCCCCTTCCATGTCATTGCCTTTACTGAAACGTGGTTAAGGCAAGACATTCTCAATTCCGAAATTCTATGTATTACATATTCTATTTACAGAAAGGACCGTACTCTTCGGCGTGGTGGTGGAGTGCTTATTGCTGTGAATGTAGACTTTCCTTCTGAAACAGTCGTATTAGATAGTTCTTTTGATATAGAGTTTATTGCTGTAAAGCTAAACATTTGCGGTATTAACATTTTTATCACTTGTTCGTATATACCTCCTTCTTCTGATCTCTCTATCTATGAGACACATCTATCTGCTATTCATTCTGTCTCTGCCTTGCTTTCTGATCGTGATTTTCTTGTAGTTCTTGGTGATTTCAACATTGCTGAAACTACTTGGATTTCTTGTCCTGACTCTGGTGCCCTGACTCCCACGGCCCCGAATGAATTTTTAATCGACCTACTTGGGATGTCATTGAGTCAAATTAATGCTATCCCAAATTCTCTCAATAAAATGCTTGATCTGATTTTTGTTTTGGATTCATCATCTTCATCCGTTTCCCGTTCCCAGCCTATATCTTATCCCGAAGACTTATACCATCCTACGTTGGAGCTGTTGATTAATTTACCTTCCCGAACGCGTTGCAATTTCAGGATGCCTTTGAGTCGAGTTCGTCAATTTCCCAAAACTGATTTTGAGGGACTCGCTCTGCTTTTATCCCAAACTGACTGGTCTCCCCTCTACGAGTCTGACGACTTGGACGTGGCAATCAGTATTTTTTATAATACCTTATATTCTTTATTTGATTTATGTGTCCCGGTTGGTGAGCTAAACAGGTCTAACAAACCTGTGTGGTTTACCCGAGAGTTGACAATTCTCAAAAATCGAAAATCTAAACTCTACAAGAGGTTTAGAAAAAACGGCTCATCGGTAACCTATTCTGCATACTTGATTGCTCGTGCCAGTTTTGATATCTTAAATAACCTATGTTATAAGAATTACCTGACTCGGTGTAGATTACAGTTTCAGCAGGATCCAAAGCGATTTTTGATTTTGTTAATGCGAAGCGTAGGTCATCGACACTCCCAACGGAAGTATTCTTTGAGGAAACGAAGGCCAATTCTGATCAGGAGATTGCAAATATATTTGCCCAATTTTTTCAAACGACTTATAGCTCATGTCAATCTCAAGTCGGTTTGCCTTACCCTTATCGGGTTAATGGCTCGAATCGCATCTTTGGACTGAAAATCACTGAAAACTCACTTTTAAATAATCTTCATGTTTTGAAACCTATATTTTCCCCAGGACCTGACGGAGTGCCAAGCTGTGTGCTTAGACACTGCGCTCGTGGTCTTTTAAAGCCGTTGCTTAAAGTGTTTAACTTGTCCCTGGAGTTAGGCTCCTTTCCAAAAATTTGGAAAGAGTCATTTATTATTCCTCTCCATAAAAAAGGAAACAAATCTAATGTTCAAAATTATAGGGGTATTTCCAAGTTGTCTGCTATTCCTAAGATTTTTGAAAAATTAATAACCTCCCATCTTCAACACCTTTGTAAATCTATTATTTCACCGTGCCAGCACGGATTTATGAAACAAAGATCTACTACCACTAACTTGTTAGAATTTACTTCGTGTGTTATCAAAGGTTTTCAGGACAAATTGCAGACTGATGTTATTTATACTGATTTTAGTAAGGCTTTCGACTCTGTAGATCATCATCTCCTAATACATAAACTAGAACTCTTGGGCTTTTCAAATATTCTAGTTCTTTGGATTAAAGACTACCTAATTCTTAGAACTCAGAGGGTTTTATTCAAAGGGTCCGTTTCCAAGACGGTCCTTTATTATTTATTTTGTTTATAAACGATCTTCCATCGGTTATAAAGTTCTCTCGGGTTTTGATGTACGCTGATGATGTAAAGTTATGCACGTCAGCTGCAACTCCCCTAGCTGCTCAACAGCTTCAAAGAGATTTAGACAACTTTCAAATGTGGTGTAAAGTAAATTTTTTAAATCTTAATTACAGTAAATGTAAAGTAATGTCATTTTTTAGATGTTTGCCCTTTTTTAATATTTATTTTCTTGACAACAAACCACTAGATAGAATTGAATGGGTTGACGATTTGGGCATCCTTATGGACCCAAAGCTTAAGTTTGACAAGCATATTTCTTCAATTTACTTAACAAAAACTCTGTATACTTCTCTTGTACGACCGATTCTGGAATATGGATCTTGTATATGGTTTCCGAAATACGAAATTCATCAGAATAAAATAGAATCGGTACAAAAACAATTTCTGCTCTTCGCACTTAGAGGTCTTAACTGGGACACTAACAATAATATGCCGTCTTATCGTAGTAGACTTTTACTAATAGATCTTCCTTCTCTGAGTGATCGTAGAATAATGCTTTCATTTTCCTTTTTTCACAAATTAATTAATGGTGAAATTGATTCTTCTGAATTAATTAACCAAATTAACTTTGCTGTTCCTATTAAAAATACTAGAAATTTTGTACCTATATCTCTTCAAACTTGTAATTCTAATTATGCTCTTCATAACCCTTTTCGTATTCTGTGTTCTATTTATAACGATTTTTCCCACTTAATACACAGTGCCACTCCTACTTGCTCTTTTAAAAAGTTAGTTTTGTGTCATTTGTCTACATGTTCGCGATCATCCTAACCGCACGATAAGCGGAGCGCCCCTCGGTCGGATGGGCGGGAGGTGGGTCGCTTTGTGAGTGGGTCCGCGCGTTAACAAGCCGGTGCTTGGTATCGTTGGGCCACTTGACTGTACTGTTCGTTAGTACATCTACGTCCAATAAAAAAATTGTCACACACGCATACATACATACATAGATCGTGTTGTGAAATTCACGTATACATAATTCAAAAGGCACTGTACTTACATACTTTAAAATAAAATGGAAAAGGTAAAACATAATATAAAACCTTTTGACGGACAAAAGTATGGTGTCTGGAAATTTCGAGTAAAAGCACTCTTGGCCATAGAAACTTTGGCAGAAGAAAATCTGACATTAGCTTTTGTGAAAAACAGATTATTAGATCACGAGATAAAAATAAAGAGTGATTCTAACGATACCAGTAAAAAGGTAATGAAAGCAGTGACGTACAACAATGAAAAAAATGTTAGAAGTGGACAGTATAGAAATAATTACAAGAAAGGAAATGATAATAACGGAAAAGACAGAATTACTATAAAATGTCACCATTGCGGGAAAGAGGGACATATTAAGAAGGACTGCAACAGTTATAAACGATTAATAAATGATAAAAATAAAGAAAATGAAAAGCAAGCACAAGTTGCAACAACCCAGCCTGGATTTGCATTTGTGCTTAAACGTGCAAATAAAAATCGAATTGATTCCGCAAAGAATGTCAGCTTCATACTGGATTCCGGAGCCAGTGAACACATTGTAAATGATGAAAATCTTTTTATGGACTCTGTCAAATTGGAGCCTCCTATTCAAATTGCGGTATCGAAGCAAGGAGAATACATATATGCAACGAAGCGTGGAATTGTGCGTCTGCATATTGGACGTCATATAACCTTGGAAGATGTCCTCTTTTGTCAAGATGTTCCTGACAATTTAATTTAGGTGAAGCGATTGCAAGAGGCTGGTATGACAGTCGAGTTAAATGCAAATGGACTAAAAATATCTAAAAATGGTTTGATTGTTGCTGAGAATACTGGTATGTATAATATACCTATTATCAAATTCACAGCGTATACATTAAATATGCAAAACAAAAACATAAATCAACTATGGTATGAGAGGCTAGGGCATATAAGTCGAGGGAAAATGTTAGACATCAAAAGAAAACAATTCTTTAATGATAATAAGCTTCTAGATAAAGTCCAACCTGTTAATGAAATATGTGAAGCCTGTCTTAACGGAAAGCAAGCTAGATTACCTTTTGAGAAATCTAAAAATAAAGATTACATAAAAAGACCACTCTTTGTAATACATTCAGATGTTTGTGGCCCTATAACACCAACTTCAATTGATGATAAAAATTATTATGTAATTTTTGTGGATCAATTTACACATTATTGTGTAACGTATCTAATGAAACATAAGTCTGATGTATTCAACATGTTCAGAGATTTCGTAGCAAAAAGCGAAGCGCATTTCAACCTAAAGGTTGTTAATTTATATATAGATAATGGAAGGGAATATTTGTCAACTGATATGCAAGAATTCTGTGTCCAAAGAGGTATTAGTTACCATTTAACTGTACCATACACACCACAGTTAAATGGAGTTTCGGAGAGAATGATAAGAACACTCACCGAAAAAAGCGCGTGCTATGGTAAATGGTGCCAAATTAGATAAAGCCTTCTGGGGTGAAGCTGTGTTGACAGCCACTTATCTGACTAACAGAATTCCAAGTAGAGCCCTTGGTAATTGCACAAAAACACCATATGAGATGTGGCATGACAGAAAGCCAAATTTAAAACATCTAAGAATATTTGGGTCAACAGTGTATGTTCATGATAAAACTAGAAAGAGAAAATTCGATGAAAAGTCATTTAAAACAATAATGGTTGGCTATGAACCAAATGGTTTTAAATTATGGGATTCAAATAATGAAAAATTTATTGTTGCAAGAGATGTAATAAAAGATGAATCCAATATGGTAAATTCTAGAGCTGTGGTTAAGAATTTAGAACTCCTGAATGAGAGTAAGGATTGTGATCAATCGAACTGCCTGAATGATAGTAAGGGAAGTGAACATAAATAAGTCCTGAATGAGAGTAAGGAAAATGATAAATCTGATGAATTGAACTTCCTGAATGATAGTAAGAAAGATGACCAAACAGATGTTCTGAATGAGAGTAAGAATGGTGATCATGTAGAAGTCCTGAATGATAGTAAGGAAAAATATTGTGAAAATAGCCGGAATGAGAGTACGGAATCCAGTAACGAAAATCTCTTTAATATTAATGACAATGAAAAACCTATTGAAAGTGCAACTAGAAAGAGTAATAGATTGAGGAACTTACCAAAAGATCTTAATAATTATGTATTAAATGCTTACACCATCCTCAGCGATATTCCCAGCTCCTTTGATGAAATACAAAGTAGGAGTGATAAGCATTCATGGGAAGAAGCTGTCAGAATAGAATTAAATGCCCATGAATTAAATAACACCTGGTGTATAGTTAAAAGGCCCGAAAACAAAAACATTGTTGACAGCAAATGGGTATTTACTTTGAAAAATGATGAATTGGGAAATCCTGTAAAATATAAGGCAAGATTAGTTGCGCGTGGGTTTACGCAACAATATCAAATTGATTATGAAGAAACATTTGCACCGGTTGCCCGAATTTCAAGTTTTCGTTTTATAATGTCAATATCAAATCAATATGGTTTCAAAGTACATCACATGGATGTGAAAACTGCCTTCCTGAATGGTATATTAAAGGAAGAAATATACATGAGAATTCCTGAAGGAGTGTCATGCAGTAAGGACAACGTATGTAAATTGAATAAAGCAATTTACGGACTTAAGCAAGCAGCAAGATGCTGGTTCGAAGTGTTCGAGAAAACACTTAAAGAATGGGGATTTGTAAATTCACCCGTTGACCGCTGCATATATATTCTTGATAAAAACGATATCAAGAAAAATATATATGTACTACTATACGTAGCTGACTTGGTGATAGCAACATCAGACATAGAGAGGATGAATAGTTTTAAAATATATTTAACAAACAAATTCGGAATGACTGATATGGACCAAATAAAGTATTTTATTGGAATGAGAATAGAGATTTGTAAAGATAAAATATATTTGAGTCAATCTGCATATATAAAAAAGGTTTTAAGTAAATTTAAAATGGAGGATTGTAAAGCAGTCAGTACTCCGCTCCCAACTAAACTTAATTATGAATTGTTAAATTCAGATGAAAATTATGATGCACCTTGTCGCAACTTATTTGGTTGCCTAATGTACATCATGTTATGTACACGACCAGATATAACTAGTGCAGTCAACATTTTAAGTCGTTACACTACTAAAAATAATGCCGAATTATGGCAATGTTTAAAAAGGATTTTAAGATACCTTAAGGGAACCATTGATTTAAAATTAGTCTACGAGAAAAATACGAATTATGAAAATATATTTACGGGATATGTTGACTCTGATTGGGGTGGGAATGAAAATGATAGAAAGAGTACAAGAGGGTTCATGTTTAAAATGTTTAACTCAAACTTAATCTGTTGGAATACAAGAAGGCAAAATTCAGTAGCAGCTTCATCAACTGAAGCAGAATACATGGCTTTGTTCGAAGCTGTAAGAGAAGCCTTATGGTTAAAGTTAAAATTAAACTTGAAAGACCTATAAAAATTTATGAAGACAATCAAGGCTGTATAAGTATAGCTAGTAATCCCTCATGTCATAAAAGATCCAAGCATATTGATATAAAGTATCATTTCTCTAGGGAACAGATTGAAAATAATAACGTTTCCATTGAGTATAAATCCACAGAAAATCAACTCGCTGACATTCTCACAAAGCCGTTGACTGCAGGAAGATTCATTGCCCTAAGGAACCAGATGGGATTGATATAATTTTTTTATTATTTGAAAACGTACCGATATTAGAAAACTTAAATGAAGTTTATACTTATAGTTTAACGTAATTTAAATAATCAATAATGAAGTCTGAAATTTATGTGATTTAAATGAAATGTTACCAAAATTGAATTATTAATTTTTAAATATTAATGGTAAACATATGACGTTATTATGTACATACATATATATTAAGAATGATCTGATTGGGTTTTTCTGGGTTTTCCCCATATCTACACAGCGAATGCTGGATCATTATATTGTAACTCCCCAGAATGCACACCAGTACTCGCTAAACTAGTTAATACTATTATGTAAGTTTTCTAAATGAATATGCATTTTTGTAATGTTGGAATATTGATCAAAATTAACATAACTGAATATGAATACAGTCACACTGCCCTGCTCTTTACTTGAGTTAAAGTTATCGATATATCTATATCTTTTTCTTTTGCTGTTCTCTCCGAGGCTGGTTGTGCTAGTGCGAAAATATAAATTCTTATAAAAGAAATATAAAGCTGAATTAAAACTAAACAACATAAACGGACTTTTTATTTAAAACAATTAAGTTAAAACAAGTGGAAACGTTGCAGTCGGACGCAACCGACTGCGGTATACTCGATACCAGTATTAAAAATTTTGATGCCCATCCATGTGGGATGTCAATTGCGATCTTCATAACAAATTTGGTGACTCTAGCTCAAAGTTTGTAAAAGTGGGGAAAGGGGGGCTGGGGTTTGTATGGTTGGGCGTGGCATCCAAATTTTTGCTGCAGATCCTTGTGGAATGTCAAATGCTACCTTGATACCAAATTTGTTGACTCTAGCTCAAAGTTTGTATAAGGTGGGGAAAAGGGGGCTATGGGGCTGGGGGCGGTATGGTTGGGCGTGGCATCAAAATTTTTGCTCTGATCCTTGTGGAATGTCAAATGCTACCTTCATACAAAATTTGGTGACTCTAGTTCGAAGCATGTAAAAGGTGGTGAAAGGGGGGCTACGGGGCTTGGGGCGGTATGGGTGGGCGTGGCATTCAAATTTTTGCTTCCGATCCATGTGGGATGTCAATTGCTCTCTTCATACCAAATTTGGTGACTCTAGCTCGAAGTTTGTATAAAGTGGGGAAAGGAGGGCTGGGGGCGGTATGGTTGGGCGTGGCATCCAAATTTTTGATGTAGATCCTTGTGGAATGTCAAATGCTACCTTCATACCAAATTTGGTGACTTTAGCTCAAAGTTTGTATAAGGTGAGGAAAGGGGGCGGAATGGATGGGCTAGGCTCCAAAACTTTGATGCAGATTGTTGGGGGTCGTTGCCAGCTATCTTCCTACCAAATTTGGTGGCTCTAGCTCCACTACTCTGGAATATACACGCATTCCCGTTTTTGACGAAGCGTTGGGGCAGATGGGGGTGGCTAGGGCGGTATTGGTGGGCGTGGCATCCAAACTTTTGATGCAGTTTTTGGGGGGTCATCATCATCTATCTTGGCACCAAGTTTGGTGACTCTAGCTAAAAAACTGTGGGAGATATAGGCTTTTCTGATTTCTAAATGCGGGGGGCTGGGGGCGGGATGGGTGGGCGTGGCTCCAAAACTTTGATGCAGTTCTTTTGGGGTCGTTACCAGCTATCTTCCTACGCAATTTGGTGGCTCTAGCTCCACTACTCTGGAAGATACACGCATTCCCGTTTTTTACGAAGCGTTGGGGCATCTGGGGGCGGCTAGGGCGGTATTGGTGGGCGTGGCATCCAAACTTTTGGTGCAGATTTTGGGGGGTCACCATCAGCTAAATTGGCACCAAATTTGGTGGCTCTAGCTCAAAAACTGTGGGAGATATAGGCTTTTTTGACTTTAAAATGCGGGGGGTCTGGGGGCGGAATGGGGGGGCGTGGCTCCAAAATTTTTGATGCAGTTTTTTGGGGAATGCTAGTAGCTATCTTCTTACCAAATTTGGTAGTTCTAGCTGTAAGGGTGTGTGAAATATGCGGACTTATCGTTTTTGAGTTATCGAATTTATCGATTTGCCAGCCCCCCAGTTATCGTAGAACCCCAATCTTGACACTTTAATATACTATCCCATAGATAAAGAGAATTGGAAAGTTTCAAGTCCCTAGCTTGAAGGGTGTGGAAAAAACTTGCACACATACGGACGGACAGACGGACAGACACCATGACGGACATTGCACAAAACCAATATACTCTTTACCTTCGGTATCGAGTATAATTACAATATTGTAGTGATATAGAAACTGATATTGCCATATATTATGGGACCTTGAATTCGCTTTTGGATATTTGTGTTCCCGTCAGATTAAACAGATTAAACTTATTACGTGATCCTAAACAGTTTTATAAATTTGTTAACTCAAAACGTAAGTCTTCAGGCTTACCTTCCTCAGTTTACCTCGCTTATTTTTATACTCGATACCGAAGGTAAAGAGTATATTGGGTTTGTGCAATGTCCGTCATGGTGTCTGTATGAACGCAACTTTTTTCCACACCCTTCAAGCTAGAGACTTGAAACTTTCCAATTCTCTTTATCTATGGGATAGTAAGTTAAAGTGTCAAGATTGGGGTTCTACGATAACTAGGGGGCTGGCAAATCGATAACTCAAAAACGATAAATCCGCATATTTCACACACCCTTGCAGCTAGAACTACCAAATTCGGTAAGAAGATAGCTACTAGCAATCCCCAAAAAACTGCATCAAAAATTGGATGCCACGCCCACCAATACCACCCTAGCCGCCCCCAGATGCCACAAAGCTTCGTCAAAAACGAGAATGCGTGTATCTTCCAGATTTGTCGAGCTAGAGCCACCAAATTTGGTAGAAAGATAGCTGGTAATGAACCCAAAAAAACTGCATCAAAGTTTTGGAGCCACGCGCACCCCTTCCACCCCCTTTCCCCACCTTTAACAGTCTTTGAGCTACAGTCACCAAATTTTGTATGAAGGTAGCAATTGACATTCCACATAGATCTGCAGCAAAAATTTGGATGCCACGCCCACCCATACCGCCCCCAGCCCCCCTTTCCCCACTTTTTACAAACTTCGAGCTAGAGTCGCTAAATTTGGTATGAAGATAGCAATTGACATTCCACACAGATCTGCATCAAAACTTTGGATGCCACGCCCACCCATACCGCCCCCAGCCCCCCTTTCCCCACTTTTTACAATTTTCGAGCTAGAGTCGCTAAATTTGGTATGAAGATAGCAATTGACATTTCACAAAGATCTGCAGTAAAAATTTGGATGCCACACCCACCCATACCGCCCCCAGCCCCCCTTTCAACAGCTCTTACAAACTTTCAACTATCTGCCTGGTCCTGATGGAGTGCCAGGTTGTATTCTTAGATACTGTGCGGATTCACTTTGTAAACCATTACATAAATTATTTAACTTGTCGGTTGTCTCAACTGTGTTTCCTGCTATATGGAAGGAATCTTTTATCATTCCACTCTATAAAAATCCTTCTAAGTCAAACTTTAATAATTATAGGGGCATATCCAAGTTGTCCGCCATTCCTAAAGTCTTTGAAAAAATTATATGTTCGCAACTGCAACACACATGTAGTTCAATTATATCTCCTTATCAACACGGTTTTGTTAGGCGTAGATCAACTACCAGTAACCTTCTTGAATTTACTTCGCTTGTTATCAAAGGGTTTAGGAAAAAATTCAAACTGACGTTGTTCAAAACTCTTATTGTGGCTTACGGAGTACTTGTGTGGTCGAACACAAAATGTAGTTTTTCAATCGTCTGTATCTAAACCTATTTTTGTTACCTCTGGCGTTCCCCAGGGTAGTCACTTTGGACCTGTGCCATTTAATTTGTTTATAAAATATCTTCCAGTTATTATTACAAACCCTTATGAATAAATGTTTGCTGATGATGTAAAACTATGTTTCACTTTTAATGATGCTTCTCTGTGTAACTTATTTCAGCTGGATTTAGGTGCAGGCCGAGTCGTTTTAACTTACTCAATTTAAATTGTTCTAGTTGTAAAGTCATGTCTTTTTGTAGAAGTACCCCTCATACTTCTCACTACTTGCTTGATGCTTCACCACTTGACCGCATGTTTGAAATTAAAGATTTAGGCATTATTCTCGATTCTAAATTAAAGTTTGACTCTCATATTTCGACTATGGTCAACAAGGCCATTAATGTCCTTGGCTTCATCAAGCGGTGGTCGAAAGAGTTTAATGATCCCTACACCACTAAAACACTTTATACATCCCTAGTACGTCTCATCGCGGAGTATGGATCTTGTGTGTGGTCCCCACAATACTCGTTCACCAGGATAGAATTGAATCTGTGCAGAATAAATTTCTTATATTTGCTCTAAGAAGTTTTAACTGGGTTCCTGGAGTAGATTTACCCCCGTATTCAAGTAGACTCCTTTTGATAAATCTTCACTCCCTATTAAACCGTAGAACTATGCATGGAGTATTATTCATTACTAACCTACTTAATGGTGAAAGCGACTCATCAGTTCTTTTGAGTCAAATTAAATTGAATGTCCCAATTAGATCTTCACGTAAGTTTTTACCCCTTAGCCTGGATCGTTGCTTGAGCAACTATTTAACTCATGAACCATTTCGTGTAATATTTTCTCACTATAACAAACTTTATGCTCTTGTCTCCTTACGATCGATCCTTTTTATACTCTATATACTCTGTCCGTCTGTCTGTCTGTCCGTCTGTATGAACGCAACTTTTTCCACACCCTTCAAGCTAGAGACTTGAAACTTTCCAATTCTCTTTATCTATGGGATAGTAAATTAAAGTGTCAAGATTAAGGTTCTACGATAACTAGACGGCTGGCAAATCGATAAATTCGATAACTCAAAACCGATAAATCCACATATTTCGCAAATCTTTACAACTAGAACTATCAAATTTGGTAAGAAGATAGCTACTATCAACCCCCAAACAACTGTATAAAAGATTATGGAGCCACGCCCACCCATTCCGCCCCCAGCTCCCCCGCATTTTGAAATCAGAAATGGCTATATCTCCCACAGTTCTTTAGCTAGAGCCACCAAATTTGGTGCCACAATAGGTGATGATGACCCCCCAAGAACTGCATCAAAAGTTTGGATGCCACGCCCACCAATACCGCCCTAGCCGCCCCCATCCACCCAAACGCTTCGTCAAAAACGGGAATGCGTGTATCTTCCAGAGTTTTTAAGGTAGAGCCACCAAATTTGGTAGGAAGATAGCTGGCAATGACCCCCAAAAATCTGCATCAAAATTTTGGAGCCACGCCCACCCATTTCGCCCCCCTTTCCCCACCTTTTACATACTTTTAGCTAGAGCCACCAAATTTTGTATGAAGATAGCAATTGACATTCCACATAGATCTGCATCAAAACTTTGGATGCCACGCCCACCCATACCGCCCCCAGCCCTCTTTCCCTACTTTTACAATTTTCGAGCTAGAGTCACCAAATTTGGTATGAAGATAGCAATTGACATTCGACAAAGATCCGCATCAAAACTTTGGATGCCACGCCCACTAATAATAACCTTTGCAATCAGGCCGCTTTTTACCTGTTTTAATACTGGTATCGAGTATGCCGCACTCGGTTGCATCCGACTGCAACGTTTCCACTTGTTTTTTCATTAAAGCTTAGTACGCAGGAACTAGAAATATTTCTAGTTGTGTCAAACTCCATACAAAAAAAAAAACGCTAGAAATAATAGTCCGACATTTTTCACCGCTTTTTTATTCATTCATTTTCTCATTCTATGTCTATTTTCTTTTACGAGACCAGTAAGCGCCAATTTGTAATGAAAAATTCGTCGCTAAAATAATTTTGGTTGCTTGTTTACTATAATCTGTTTCAGTGCGAATGCATCGTTCTTTGGCGAATGGTGTTTTTATAGTTGGCTTGTAAAATGTCAGCAAAAAGAAAGCACATAACCCTTACATTGAAAGAAAAAAATTATATTATTGAAAGTTGCAATAAAGGAGTATCTGTGCAATTATTAGCTGAGAAGTATGGAGTTGGCAGAGCGACAATATACGACATTCAGAAAAAAAGAACAAATACAGCAATTTATTTTTAAAGTTGATACATCACCTGGTAATTCCGAATTAGAAACAGCTTTGTACACCTGGTTTTTGCAAGAACGGCGAAGAAACACTCCCATATCTGGGCCCTTACTTTTATTATGAAAAGATCACCGGAAAAACTGATTTCACAGCCAGCAGCGGCTGGTTGGAAGGTTTTAAAAAACGACATGCTGTGCGGTTTTTAAAAATAAAAGGAGAAAAACTTTCCTGTGATGTCACACATATCCAAGAATTCAAACAGCAATTTTTGCGAAAAATTGCAGATTTTAATTTGTTACCATCTCGAATTTATAACGCGGACGAATCTGGATTATTTTGGCGCATTCTTCCTAATACAACTTTTGTAAGTTAAAATGAAACTGAGGCTTTGGGTCGAAAGATTAGTAAAGAAAGGGTGACATTTTTACCTTGCGCAAATGCTTCTGGCCAACATCGTTTAAGACTGCTCGTTATTGGCAAAGCCCAAAAACCAAGGGCCTTTAAAAACATAGACCTCCCAGTTCATTATTTTGGACAGAAAACGGCTTGGGAAAATGATTTTTTCAATGCTTCGTTCCAGAAGTGCGACAATGGTTGAAAGAACATAACTTGCCTGCAAAAGCTCTCCTGTTGCTCGATAACGCTCCAAGCCATCCTCCAGCAGATGCACTAACAAGTGATGATGAACTAATAACGGTTATGTTCATGCCTCCTAACTGCACACCTATACTACAACCTATGGATCACTGTGTAGTTCAATGCATAAAAAAAAGGTGTGAAGGTGTTGAGTTATCATTGAAAACATTAAATATAAAAGATATGGCATGGAACTCAGTAAGACCATGGACAATCATTTCATCTTGGAAACCTATGTGGCTAACTCTGCATTCAATTTTAAATTCTCCAGTGCCTCTTATAACAAAAGTGGTTGACATTCATATGCCAGCCGTACTCCAGAATGTTTCTAATGAAACTGGAATTAATTGTTGCAAAATACAAAAGTGGTATGACAGCAGTAATGAAAACAATATTGCAGCAGCATTCCTATTAGATGAAGACATCGTGGAAAACGCTATTGCTGCAGAAGAAGAAGATGATGATGACGATGACGATGACGATGAGCTACCCACTTCAACACAATAAGTGCATCGGATGGAGTAAGAAATTTTAAATCATGCATTAAATTTGCGGAAGAACGAGGTTTTACTTACGCAGAAATTTTATTGCTAAAGCGAATGCAACATAAAGCACTGAAAATGAAAAATGATGCAATGGTGCAAAAAAAAGTATATGATTATCTTTTATGAATAAATAAATTTTCGAAGCACACACATGTGCATTCATTTGATTTTCTTCTAATTTTTGTCGGATTACAGGTGGTTTTTTTTTCAAATTGTCGGACTGTAGAGGTTATTCATTTCGCCTCTATAATCCGGAAAACTGGTCAATCCGACAAGTTTGTGCAAAACAATTGTCGGATTAGCGAGATCAGAGTGTATTTCAATTTTTGACTGCCCATCTGTGTGAGTTACAGCAGCGACCTGCATGTGAGTTATAACACAGAAGTTGGATAGGTTGTGACTTTTAATAGTCACGCTATCGCACGTATAGATGTTAACACATCAAAAAACCTCAAACACATAAAAAAAAACCATGGTTTCTTACTTTCAAGCAAAGATTTCTTGTCGCGTTGGGCTCATTCTGAATTCAGTTTCAGATTCAGCGTATCGAAACACATACACGTAGCACGCTCTGCAATTGCTGGTAACTTGCGCTTGGAAACCCACACAGCAGTTCGGCTTTTGAGCCGACTGTGCGCTCTCGCATTCTTGCTTAAAATTATTTTTTTTTGCTCAAAAGGTATACTGTGCAAGGTAGCCGCACTAGCTCTCTCGTGTTGCCTTCCAGAAAACAGTTCTTCCGTGGATATCCATTGCCCTCAACGTTCGGCTCGAGACTGAACCGTTATGCAACAATAAAGAGGGTGATAGAGTACCTTGTTAAGTATGCCTTGAGTGCGGCTACCTTGTTAAGTATACTTTGTAGCCGACTAAAAAGGTCGAGCCACGCAGCTCTGCTTTCAATATGAGTGTGGAATTTCCGCGTGAAGGTTTTGTAGTATTTTGGGTGGCGTTGTGTGAATGTGTGTTCACATATATGAATAAATAATTATTTGTGTGCATATAAATGGAATCTGGAATCAACAAGAATGTGTTCATAGAGAGTGTTCATTTGGCGAAATACTGAAACAGAGTGGGAACCCGAAATCGTGGTTACCATGCTCTAAGATAGCGCTTTTGTAGACTTTTTTGCGCTGCTTTCGTGTTTTGTGTGTGAACTGCAAGTGTCTCTGCTTGCTGACTGTGCTATGCCTTGTTTCCTCATAGCCGGCGATTTTGTAGACCCTTGTTTTTTTTCGGCTAATCGCCTGTTACTTCATGTTTATAGGCGTGTGTATTCTTCATATGTTCATATGGTACGCCCGCTTATCTTTTTTAGGATCTAACTGTTAAGCAGCAATATACAAATGTGTATGCATATAAACTTTTTTTATTTTTTATTTATTTATTTTTTTTATTTTTAAACAATTAATTAATGAAATTTTTACAAGACAAGTGTCCTGCTACCTTATTGGGCAACTTAAACAAATCAGAAATTAAACTAAAAACAAAACAAAATTATTTATCATAAATTCATACGAAACGATGTTACTTAATTAATAATATAGGATAGGTGAATTTTAAAGGTAAATTGGGATAACAATAGGATAGCGGGGACTTTAAGTCAAGACCCTGTCCAAGAGATCTTGAGGGTGGTGGCGCTTTAATCTTCTCCTTACTCTTTGGCAAGCAGGATGAGCAGTTAGGATGAGCTCCCAGTCTCTCCGTGTATTTTTTGGCAATCGCTTGTATCCTATCACCTATTTTAGGCACCTTTAGGTCACGCTCAATGTTGCTGTTCCTTATAAACCATTGGCCTCCAGATATTGTTCAAAGTGTCTTAGCTTGGAGTACACAGATCTTGTTTAAGTGCGACTTGGTTGCGATACCATACACCTGTAAGGCATAGAAAAGGCTAGGAGCTAGTATGCACTTATATTTCCTAACCTTGTTATCAAGCGACATCTTATTTTTAGAGGATAGTAGCCATGACATCCTTTTAACTTTGGCTCTAAATGACTGCTGCAGCGATGTGACATGATTTTTGAAAGAGAGCCTTCTATCCAGGATGACACCTAAATACTTATGCGCTAGAGAGTGGCTTAGCACTTTACCATTGAGTGACAACACAGTTCAGCGCTCGATTTGTGAATGTCACATTGGCACATTTACTTTCATTTATGCACACATTCCAGTTCTTTGCCCATACCTGAAATGCGTCCAAATAATCTTGTAGAGCATCCCTGGCTAGGATCACACAACTGTTTTTTGTGTGCACTGCTGTGTCGTCAGCGTAGGTCGCAACAAGTGTATCACCTTCGTTGACGGATGTGATTGCGGTGTGAGTCGGCATATCCGAAAATGGAGTACAATGTGGGTCCCAACACACTGCATTGTGGAACGCCCGCTTCGATAAGTTTAGCGGAGGATTTCCACCGATCGGCACTCACTTTGAATGTTCGCACTTCGAAAACATTCCTAATAATCTGGAACAGCTGGGGCGTTAGAAGACTCTTGGCTTTGTAGAGAAGACCAGGGTGCCAAACTCTATCGAAAGCTTGTTGAATGTCCAGGAAAGCAGCAACCGCGTACTCTTTTTTCTCCAGGGCCTCTAAAACAAAGTTGACAACTCTATGGAGCTGCTCTGAAGTGCCGTGCTGCCTTCGGAATCCAAACAGGAATTTGGGTATTGCATTGGTAACAGCCTCAATTGTGAGCATTCTGTTTAGGATCAGTCGCTCCAAGATTTTGCCCAGCGAGGGGAGAAGGCTGATCGGCCTGTAGGAGTCCACATCGGTTGGGGGTTTCCCAGGCTTTAGAATCATTATTATGCTGGCCGACTTCCAGGCTCTAGGAAAGTATCCCACACGTAGAACGCTATTAAAGATTAGCACTATAAACAGCAGGGCTTGATCTGGTAGAAATCTTATAGTTTTGTTGTCAAGTAAGTCCTCGCCAGATGCTTTCTTAGGTTTCAGCTTAGACACCAGTTGCTTCACCTCATCCAGTGTAACGTTGTCAGTGGACAAAGCCATTTGGAAAGGTGTCTCCAGTGACTCCCCAATCTGCTTACAGTGACTCTCTGACGCAAAGTCGTGCGGCCTGAAACGTTGCTCAAGGTTATTTGCAAACACTTCAATTTTTTCGAGACAAGTGCGACACCAGCCGCCTGCAGGATCCCTAATACCCGATTTCGGAGCGGCCAGGGTCTTGTACAATTTGGTTATTTTCCACAGAGAGTAATTTGTAGAGGCATCGGTTCCTAAGTTTTCCAACAGGTTGTCAATTTGAATCTTCTTCCTGCGGGCCAGCACTTTATGTAGGCCATTCGCCAACCTATTGTGAATCTGTTGGATTCGGGCATCGCCTGTTCTTGCATACTCCCTTCTTACTTTGCGTTTGAATCGGAGAACCTGAGCTATTAGAAACGGAAGCTGAGGCGGTACAGGTACATCCATATGGTGCTGATTCCTTGGTGCAGCTCTTGATGCAGCTTGTTTTAAATTACTCATGAAAACACTGATGGCGTTATCTATACCTTCAGCGTCTTGAATTTCCATATTAAGGTCAATCTGCTGCTCCAGATAGGCCTTGAAAATTTCTACATCAGAGCCACGAGAGAGTAGACATGATCGTTGTGGTATACTGAGCGGCGTGGCGTGCAGATCCGCCAGAAGAGGAGTGTGACCTGAAGAAAGTTCATGAAGCGTTCTCACATTGAGTCTGTTCATGTTATAGCCATTGGTGACATAGAAATCAAACGCTGATGTTGATACTAGGGAGTTGGATGAGTAGAAAGTAGGCTCTCCCGTTGCTAGGATTTGGTACTGACCATTCGCTACGACTTCCTGCAGCAATTTTCCTCTGGAACAAGCTCTAGAGTTGCCCCACCATGCGTGCTTACCGTTATAATCACCGCCTGCAATGAATTTGTTGCCTAGCCTTGCACACAGGGATTCAAATTCCGCTATAGTCCAAAGCTCTCTGGGTGGGAGATACAAAGACGCGATTGTGTCTGTAAATTCACCATCGCTATCTGCCTGTCGTTTGTTGAGATGGGAGGTTGAGGACAGTGGCTCAAGCTAGAGCGCACAATGACTGAGGCGCCAGCTCTGCTGTTACCGCTAGGGTGGAAGGCATGGTGGATGGTATATCCTGGTAGAAAGACACGCTGTCCTTCTCTCATGTGTGTCTCTGTGGCAAACATGACGTCTATATTATGTGCACCAAGAAATAGCCGAAGCTCTTCAGAGCCCCTAACTAGTCCCCGTGCGTTCCACAATCCGATTTTTATGATTGGTTGCATCATTACGGGATGCGTGCAACGAGAACCTGGACCAGTGTTCGGAAGGCCTTGTTCGCCTCCATAGTTTCTTGAACCAGCTTGAACAATTGGTCCATTCTGGAATTGATCTCTCGTATTGAGTTTTCTAATGCTAGGAACTTCTTGTCTGGCAGTGAATTTGTTTCTCGCTGGGAATGCTCAACGGCAATTGGCCTAAGTTCAGCCCTATGGGGACGAGCAACTTCAGCGTAAGACATATTGCCTCTGACAGCCTCAGCCAGTATGAATGCGCGTGAGGGGCCAGAGTTATATTTTGGTCTGACAGTGTTGCCAATAGTAGGGAGTCTTGGGCTCGGTTTCAATTTTCTTATTTTTTTTTCCGGACTGGGCAGTCTCTGTCTGTCGAAGCGTGATCTTGACCACAGTTGACGCACAAATAACTTTCACTTGTGCAAAGCAGGGAGCCATGTGAGAGCCAGCGCATTTGCCACAAACTGGATCCTGAACGCAATAATTTTTTGAGTGCCCGTTGATGAAGCATCTCAGACATTGCAATGCTTCTTTTCTACGAGGAGCGCGCTCCACAGATACTCTGTACCTGACAAGTTGAGTTATTTTCAATGCATCAGACACATTCGGCCCTTGTTTGAGATTGACAACGAAAAGTTTTTGCCGCGTCTTGTAATTTATTGTCGCTTCATCATCATCCTCATTAATCTGAGCGTTACGCCAATCTGCTTTTCTTGGGCAGTATATATTAATGGCTTCAAAACCGTGTTCAGCAAGAGCCTGCTGGATTTGTTCCTTGGGTACGTTGGCATTGGCTCCCTCGATGACAACCCTGTAAGGCTTTTCTTCCTTAAGTTGATGATGCCAGAAATGACAATTGAGTTCTCTCAAATGTTTCACAGTTGCACGAAAAGTATCAGAACTGTTCGTGTAAATCCGTGTCACACCAAACTTAGAAGTGCGAATACTGTAGTTGTTGGCACCAACGCACGAGTCCAATGCTCGTTCCATGGAAGCGGGATAGTTGACTTTTGGCACACATATAGCTGGAGGCCTAGAAATCGCTTTTGTGGATTGCCTGCTTCCAATGTTAATAGCAGGGTCTGCATCATCGTCTTCAGACCATGATTCTGATAGGTCTTGCTCCATAATGTTGTCCACTTCTTCGACCAGAGCTGCAAAGCGGTTGTTACCCAGTGCCGCTGCAGTCGATGTGGATGTTGCAACTTTAGGTGGCTCCTTGTGTAGGTCTGTGACCTTCATCTTGGCTTTACCTATTGATTGAGATGTTTTAACAGTTCCTTTATATTTTTTGTTAGCAGGCATATCTCGTGCTTGAAATGTGCACTTCGTCTTGCGAGCTATTGTTGACAAAAATTCAGGCAACGGTGTGTTGCCAAGAGACGTAATAGTTGACATATTAGGCCCGACAGATGCCGCCACACAGATTCTCGCTGCATGCTATTGAAATCAGCACAAGATGCTGTTCCGCTAGCGGTGATTTGGGAGCGTATAGTTCCAGGGCTTGCACCGGCTATTTTCCTCATCTCCTCCATAAGAGCTTGCTTATCACTAGAAAGCGACTGAGATGGTGGGTTATTATCCATTACTATTTTTGTTAATTGAATGTTAAATAATGCAATTGTCTTTCACTTTTTATAAAAAGTAACGGGACCGACCTCTCGCTTGCGCAGAGCGCAGTGCGAGGGGTAATGTTTTACCCAAATGAGCAGCGAATACAGAAGTATTGCGCACACTTGTATGTTGTTGTTGTTGTCTGTCTGCCGACACTGTATGCGACAGCGTCGAAATTTACCGTTAATGTTCTTTTTAGCACACAAAGAGAGCACAATAGATACACACGTTGTTTGCCGTTTTCTATGCGCGACACAACCGATCACGACGAGATCACTGCGCGAACTGCATATAAACATACATTTATTTTTATATGAATGTGCGTTTGCACATGTTTGAAGTTTTTTAATGATTTATGATATTTTGTTTCGGGTAGCTCCCATTAGTGATGTAAATTTGGGTCGAAACTTCGATGTCGATGTTCATCGATGTTTGCAAAATGATAAATCGATGTTGTGTGAAACATCGGCTAGAAACATCGATGCATCGATGTTTTCAGCCCTTTCCGTTATTTTTTGTTAATTCCATTCTTAGAAGCCTTTTAAATAAATGCTTTCTTAGTTTTTTCTTTTTTATTTCTTCATTGAGTGGTTTACTTAAATGCCTATACGCAGAAGCCCGTACAGCGCCCGCACAGTAAAAACTTCATATAAAAAAATGGTCTCGTACAGCGTCAGTACCGTTCTTACATGTTCGGTATGCAGTTCTGTTCGCTACTGGTCGTACGGTAGTGTTGAACAATGAAAATGTTAAAATATTATGTTAAAATGTTACGGCAGTAAATAGCTTTCAGCAGCTATTTACGGTCGTAAAAAAAGCAACAACATGTACGGCAGTAAAAATCTTTCAGCAGCTATTTACGGTCGTAAAAAAAGCAACAACATGTCGGTCAAGAGCCGGCTTATACATTTTTCGGACAATATTAACAAAGTTAACCTAATTATTGTTTTGGCAGTCAATGCTGCGCAAGAAGTATTGAATAAAAATATATTAATTAATTAATAAGAAACAATTTAATTAACATGTGTACAGGATTGTACTGCCGCTGATCTATTACAGGGTATAGATCTGTAAGGTGAATTTGCTTTGAGCCTTTTAAGTGGTTTCGGTTATGTGTAGCATAATTTTTGGTAATCTCAGCTGTGCGCATCAAATATAGGTTCACTAAAATGCTTTTTGGTTTTGCAGCCTGCCTTTTTTTTAACAACCGCCAGCAGCAGGGCGTTAGTTGTATGTATATAAGTATATAGTTATTGGTTGTACTCAAACACAAAAGTAGCGCGCTTTGGTCGTGAATCATTTAGGGTGTTCACTTTGTGTTGCAAAAGTGCAAAAGTGTAAAAGTGCAAGCCATCCCAACAACAATTTGTACAGAATTGCCTATGACTAAAATATCGTTGTAACTTTGCAACGATTTCAATGCTAAAAAATGAAACAAAAGTGAAAACGAGTTGCACAATACAAGCAATTTTCTGGTATTGTTATACTCGATACCGAAGGTAAAGAGTATATTGGGTTTGTGCAATGTCCGTCATGGTGTCTGTATGAACGCAACTTTTTTCCACACCCTTCAAGCTAGAGACTTGAAACTTTCCAATTCTCTTTATCTATGGGATAGTAAGTTAAAGTGTCAAGATTGGGGTTCTACGATAACTAGGGGGCTGGCAAATCGATAAATTCGATAACTCAAAAACGATAAATCCGCATATTTCACACACCCTTACAGCTAGAACTACCAAATTTGGTAAGAAGATAGCTACTAGCAACCCCCAAAAAAATGCATCAAAAATTTTGGAGCCACGCCCCCCCATTCCACCCCCAGACCCCCCGCATTTTAAAGGCAAAAAAGCCTATATCTCCCACAGTTTTTGAGCTAGAGCCACCAAATTTGGTGCCAATTTAGCTGATGATGACCACCCAAAAACTGCATCAAAAGTTTGGATGCCATGCCCACCAATACCGCCCTAGCCACCCCCATCTGCCCCAACGCTTCGTCAAAAACGGGAATGCGTGTATATTCCAGAGTAGTGGAGCTAGAGCCACCAAATTTGGTAGGAAGATAGCTGGCAACGACCCCCAACAATCTGCATCAAAGTTTTGGAGCCTAGCCCATCCAATCCACCCCCCTTTCCCCACCTTATACAAACTTTGGGCTAAAGTCACCAAATTTGGTATGAAGGTAGCATTTGACATTCCACAAGGATCTGCAGCAAAAATTTGGATGCCACGCCCAACCATACCGCCCCCAGCCCCACTTTCCCCACTTTATACAAACTTCGAGCTAGAGTCACCAAATTTTGTATGAAGAGAGCAATTGACATCCCACATGGATCGGCAGCAAAAATTTGAAAGCCACGCCCACCCATACCGCCCCAAGCCCCATAGCCCCCCTTTCACCACCTTTTACATGCTTCGAGCTAGAGTCACCAAATTTGGTATGAAGGTAGCATTTGACATTCCACAAGGATCTGCAACAAAAATTTGGATGCCACGCCCAACCACACCGCTCCCAGCCCCCCTTTCCCCACTTTATGCAAACTTCGAGCTAGAGTCACCAAATTTGGTATGAAGATAGCAATTGACATCCCACATAGATCTGCACCAAAAATTTGAATGCCACGCCCAACCATACCGCCCCCAGCCCCCCTTTCCCCACGTTTACAAACTGTGAGCTAGAGTCACCAAATTTGTTATGAAGGTAGCATTTGACATTCCACATGGATCTGCAGCAAAAATTTGGATGCCACGCCCAACCATACCGCCCGCAGCCCCACTTTCCCCACTTTATACAAACTTCGAGCTAGAGTCACCAAATTTGGTATGAAGATAGCAATTGACATCCCACATAGATCTGCACCAAAAATTTGAATGAATGAATGTTTTTGGTATAATTTTGTGCTTTAGGTGCTAAATCAAAATAATCAGCTGTTCTTTGTGACCAGCTGCTTGAAGTGATGAGAGTTGGTTTGCTAATTTTCTTAAATAAACCAGTCTATGGGATGCTGTCCGTTCTAGGAGTGATGCTTTCACGCTTTTAAAGGACATTTTTAAATTGATTTATTTATTGCAAGCTGAAAATTAAATATCACAAATAGCAAACTCAGCTAAAACGATAGCGAACAGCTGATTGTACAAAGTTAACAGATTTGTTTCGTTCAATTGGGTGTTCACGACAGCGGTGTTGCAAAGTTACACTTTGGCACATTTGCAACACAAAGTGAACACCCTAAATATAATTACTTATTTTCAACAAAATGTTTTTTATTGATACTTTGCAAAAATAAATTGCGGCTTAGTCGGCATTAGCCTGTTTCTTCACTGGCTTAAAATATATGATGCCGCTGCGAAAACCCGTTACCGGTAAAAATTTTAGCACCATTTAAGTATATTGGGATATGTGTTTTTCATACCTTCCCATTATTATAGAGCGTTCCTTCCCATTTGCTATTATGAATTTCGGCAACTTGAGATTAAAATTTGGTGCTTATTTGTATTTGCCTACAAACCCAGGAAAAACATTACATACTTCCAAAGGCGTTAAATTTAATTTTTGGTGCTGGTCGATCATTTGCAAGAACGATGAACAGGAAAATAAACAATCGTTTAGTAAAATAGGCAGGCACATATTAGTTCTGCATTGCTGGTCATACATACGCTCTCATGTTTTTAGCTCTATGACACTTTCCAACAATTTTGGCATGGCAACTTCCATACAGTTGTGCAGCGATGCGCACAAAATGCCGAAAGTGTATTTAGTTGTGCATTTGTCCAAGGTATTTGCCGAAAACTCGGAATTAAGAAAATATGGATTGTAAAGTCGATTTCCGCGATTCTAAGCAAAAGAAGCAGCGCGTATGGCACAAAAAAATTTGCAACAAATTGACTATGGACTGTAGGAGTTTACGCCTGACCAGTTGGATGGAAAGTTCAGAAATTGAAGAAATACGTATGTTAGAACGAATTAAAACTGAAAATAAGATCACTGGCCTGGGTGCTTGGAAGTGGGAATATTATAACCCAATGGTGGCCATTTTTTTTTAAGGATTTGGCGATATCAGGGGCTATTGGATTTTCTTCATATGGAAGGGGAATACCTTGTCGAGGTTTTGATCAAAGGATGATGGTACTTTTAGGTGCAGCTCATAGCTAATGGATGACGAAAATTTTTCCACCTCAACAAACTGAATGATTCAATGAAATAACTTTCGCAATTGAGGAATCAAACAAGCTGCTGGCCAAACGAGATGAGCTGCTAAAAAAGATTTTAGAAAACAGTTGCAATAATAAAAATAATAATCTATACATATAAAAATGTTATGTTGGCGACCGCGAAAAAAATTACCAACAGTGGAATAGAATCATTAATGAGGCGTGCAACAATGCACATCCACACCAAATTAGCGCATTTTTCGAAATTATATAGACCTTGCTTGCATTCCATGATCTCCCTCAGAGTTATGGGAAAGATATCGATCGCATATGACTGAGGACATTTTGCAAAGAGTACGCCTTGAAAATGCCAATATGACCTAAGAATTAACAGAAGACAATTACAACGAAGCATTGATAAATATTGAATACAAGTGCTTAGCTATTGCAAAAAAATTCTTAGTCAATTATGAATGCCAGCACCAACCCGAACTGCGACTGATGCATTTGATGTAGATTTACGCCGTAAACAGACTAGCAACGTTGATGATCTTCAGGCATATGTCAAATCGAACATTCCCTAATTAAAGCGTGAACAGAAAGGCATTTATGATCGCATAATGAAATTGATACATGATGGGGGATCTTCTTCTTGGATGCGCCAGGAGGAACTGGGAAAACATTCCTCATTAGGTTGATTCTAGCAACGGTTCAATCAAAGAAAGGACATAGCCTTTGCTCTTATTTCGTCTGGAATAGCTGCAACATTGTTAACAGGAGGAAGAACTACGCATTCAGATCTAAAATTGCCATTAAACATGCAAATCATAAGGACTCCTACGTGCAATATTTCCAAAGCATTCAGCTTGGGCAAAGTATTACAAAAATGCAGGGATGTAACCGTTATCGACTTTTTGAAAAAAAATCTATAGCAATTATATATTGATTTTTTTTGTATCGTTAGAAAATAACCATTATAGTCTAGAAAAAAAATTTAGGTCATATTTAACTATTATTTTGACTAAAAACTAAAAATGATTAACAAAAATTTTACATAGAAACGAATGACTAAAAATGATTAACAAAAATTTTACATATGTAGAAACAGAAAGTTGTACGTATCAAATTGTTAAAAGTTTATTGTGATATTTATTAACAAGCATTATATTCTGCAACATCTACTCTCGACATTTGCTTGTGTAGCAGGAGTTGCATGAACAATCTAAGCTAATTTATAAGAGAACTAGCAATACACTGCGCACGTTTTTACGCCACCAACTAACCTAAACTCGAAAGAAAAATATTACACATTATTTAGTTATTTTATTGATTTTGTTCCATTGTACCTTTGAGGTTGAGGACAGTGGCTCAAGCTAGAGCGCACAATGACTGAGGCGCCAGCTTTGCTGTTACCGCTAGGGTGGAAGGCATGGTGGATGGTATATCCTGGTAGAAAGACACGCTGTCCTTCTCTCATGTGTGGCAAACATGACGTCTATATTATGTGCACCAAGAAATAGCCGAAGCTCTTCAGAGCCTCTAACTAGTCCCCGTGCGTTCCACAATCCGATTTTTATGATTGGTTGCATCATTACGGGATGCGTGCAACGAGAACCTGGACCAGTGTTCGGAAGGCCTTGTTCGCCTCCATAGTTTCTTGAACCAGCTTGAACAATTGGTCCATTCTGGAATTGATCTCTCGTATTGAGTTTTCTAATGCTAGGAACTTCTTGTCTGGCAGTGAATTTGTTTCTCGCTGGGAATGCTCAACGGCAATTGGCCTAAGTTCAGCCCTATGGGGACGATCAACTTCAGCGTAAGACATATTGCCTCTGACAGCCTCAGCCAGTATGAATGCGCGTGAGGGGCCAGAGTTATACTTTGGTCTGACAGTGTTGCCAATAGTAGGGAGTCTTGGGCTCGGTTTCAATTTTCTTATTTTTTTTTCCGGACTGGGCAGTCTCTGTCTGTCGAAGCGTGATCTTGACCACAGTTGACGCACAAATAACTTTCACTTGTGCAAAGCAGGGAGCCTGTCATGTGAGAGCCAGCGCATTTGCCACAAACTGGATCCTGAACGCAATAATTTTTTGAGTGCCCGTTGATGAAGCATCTCAGACATTGCAATACTTCTTTTCTACGAGGAGCGCGCTCCACAGATACTCTGTACCTGACAAGTTGAGTTATTTTCAATGCATCAGACACATTCGGCCCTTGTTTGAGATTGACAACGAAAAGTTTTTGCCGCGTCTTGTAATTTATTGTCACTTCATCATCATCCTCATTAATCTGAGCGTTACGCCAATCTGCTTTTCTTGGGCAGTATATATTAATGGCTTCAAAACCGTGTTCAGCAAGAGCCTGCTGGATTTGTTCCTTGGGTACGTTGGCATTGGCTCCCTCGATGACAACCCTGTAAGGCTTTTCTTCCTTAAGTTGATGATGCCAGAAATGACAATTGAGTTCTCTCAAATGTTTCACAGTTGCACGAAAAGTATCAGAACTGTTCGTGTAAATCCGTGTCACACCAAACTTAGAAGTGCGAATACTGTAGTTGTTGGCACCAACGCACGAGTCCAATGCTCGTTCCATGGAAGCGGGATAGTTGACTTTTGGCACACATATAGCTGGAGGCCTAGAAATCGCTTTTGTGGATTGCCTGCTTCCAATGTTAATAGCAGGGTCTGCATCATCGTCTTCAGACCATGATTCTGATAGGTCTTGCTCCATAATGTTGTCCACTTCTTCGACCAGAGCTGCAAAGCGGTTGTTACCCAGTGCCGCTGCAGTCGATGTGGATGTTGCAACTTTAGGTGGCTCCTTGTGTAGGTCTGTGACCTTCATCTTGGCTTTACCTATTGATTGAGATGTTTTAACACAGATTCTCGCTGCATGCTATTGAAATCAGCACAAGATGCTGTTCCGCTAGCGGTGATTTGGGAGCGTATAGTTCCACGGCTTGCACCGGCTATTTTCCTCATCTCCTCCATAAGAGCTTGCTTATCACTAGAAAGCGACTGAGATGGTGGGTTATTATCCATTACTATTTTTGTTAATTGAATGTTAAATAATGCAATTGTCTTTCACTTTTTATAAAAAGTAACGGGACCGACCTCTCGCTTGCGCAGAGCGCAGTGCGAGGGGTAATGTTTTACCCAAATGAGCAGCGAATACAGAAGTATTGCGCACACTTGTATGTTGTTGTTGTTGTCTGTCTGCCGACACTGTATGCGACAGCGTCGAAATTTACCGTTAATGCTATTTTTAGCACACAAAGAGAGCACAATAGATACACATGTTTGCCGTTTTCTATGCGCGACACAACCGATCACGACGAGATCACTGCGCGAACTACATATAAACATACATTTATTTTTATATGAATGTGCGTTTGCACATGTTTGCAGTTTTTTAATGATTTATGATATTTTGTTTCGGGTAGCTCCCATTAGTGATGTAAATTTGGGTCGAAACTTCGATGTCGATGTTCATGGATGTTTGCAAAATGATAAATCGATGTTGTGTGAAACATCGGCTAGAAACATCGATGCATCGATGTTTTCAACCCATTCCGTTATTTTTTGTTAATTCCATTCTTAGAAGCCTTTTAAATAAATGCTTTCTTAGTTTTTTCTTTTTTATTTCTTCATTGAGTGGTTTACTTAAATGCCTATACGCAGAAGCCCGTACAGCGCCCGCACAGTAAAAACTTCATATAAAAAAATGGTCTCGTACAGCGTCAGTACCGTTCTTACATGTTCGGTATGCAGTTCTGTTCGCTACTGATCGTACGGTAGTGTTGAACAATGAAAATGTTAAAATATTATGTTAAAATGTTACGGCAGTAAATAGCTTTCAGCAGCTATTTACGGTCGTAAAAAAAGCAACAACATGTACGGCAGTAAAAAGCTTTCAGCAGCTATTTACGGTCGTAAAAAAAGCAACAACATGTCGGTCAAGAGCCGGCTTATACATTTTTCGGACAATATTAACAAAGTTAACCTAATTATTGTTTTGGCAGTCAATGCTGCGCAAGAAGTATTGAATAAAAATTTATTAATTAATTAATAAGAAACAATTTAATTAACATGTGTACAGGATTGTACTGCCGCTGATCTATTACAGGGTATAGATCTGTAAGGTGAATTTGCTTTGAGCCTTTTAAGTGGTTTCGGTTATGTGTAGCATAATCTTTGGTAATCTCAGCTGTGTTAAGTTAACCAAGAGTATATCAAATATATAAAATCATTTAAACAGTTTTGGTTCACGCTGGATACGATAGGAAGCGAAACAATTCAGTTTTAAGTTGAGAATGAATTCTGGTCGAGCGTGTACTCTCGGTTTTATTCAATTTTATATTTTGCTTATAACATACAATATTCTAAGTGAGCTCTGCCGATAAAAGCGTCGGCAGAGAGAGAGAGAGTTGCAGTACATATGTGCCTATATAGTTATGTATATATACATATATATGTACAGATGGTACATACTCAAGAAGTGCTTACGCTAGCGATCTCACGCTGCGGCCAGTCCGCATAAGTGACGGATCCTATTACTGCACTTATGTATATTTATGATTGTATAAGCATAGCAACAAAGTGTCGTTATGTTATGAGTTGTTACTCTTACTTTTAAGTTGGGCATATGACCACTTGTTATAATGTATACTCTACAATACTGTGGGCATATGCTCATTTGGTATACAACATACTACACCTCCCTTTTTAAAAAAATAACGTAATATATTGTAGTTATTTAATATAAAAATTATTATTATTAGTATTATTTTTATATCTTTTATATACTTTGTTGTATATAATAATGTATAAACAATAAAAAAAATTTTTTTTTTTTTTTTTTAAAATATATATATTCTTATATTTTTTTTTTATTCGTTTTATTTTTTTTTATTTATTTTTTTTTATTATTTTTTTTTATTTATTTATTAATCCTTTTTAGCCTATCCTTATTAACTTTTTGTTCCCTATTTTTCTTATTCTTTATAATTATATTATTATTGTTTTCTATACTAATGACCTTAAATGGTCCTATATAAGAAGATTCTAATTTATGACCTGTTTCATTCTTTAAATAAACCTGGTCTCCTATTTCTATTTTAAAATCTAATACTTTCTTATCATTTATTTCTTTTTGCTTGATTTTATTTTTTTCTAAAAGTATTCGAGCTCTCTTATACGCGTTTTCTAGTCTAAATTTAACTTCTTTAGAATAATCTTCTATATTATATATAGGTTCAATGGTATTTACGCTATTAAATTGTATTGGTAAGTTATTTTGTCTACCAAATACTAGTTCATATGGACAATAATTATGAGTTACTGATGGTGTTGTGTTAAAACAATACACGAAATACTGTAACCATATGTCCCAATCAGTTTTATCTACTGAAATATATGAACGAATGTACTCATTGAATGTCCTATGACTTCTTTCAACTGTACCTAATGTCTGGTGGTGGTGTGCTGTAGATGTTATGTTATTTATTTTTAAATATTTGCACAAGTCAGTTATAATGGAATTTTTATATTCTGTTCCCATGTCCGTAATGAACGTCTTCATTGGACCGTACTTCAGAATAAAAGATTCGAATATGGCTTTTGCGACAGTTGTTGCACTTTTGTTTGCAACAGGAATTGCTACTAAATACTTTGTCAAATCACATATTAAAGTGATTGCGTATTCATTCCCATTTTCCGAACGTGGTAGTGGACCAATTGTGTCTACTATCACTCTGTCAAAAGCATATTGTGGAGTTTCGGTTATTATCATAGGTGATCTTATATGTTTCGTCGTTTTCGACGTCAGGAATTTCGGACATTTATTTATGTACTCTTTTACATGTTTAGTCATGTTCTTCCAATAATATTGTCTCTTTATTTTTGATATCGTTTTATTTATGCCTGTATGACCTCCTTGAATTGGATCGTCATGGAATGTAGACAATATAGCTTCTTTTTCTTGTTCATTATTTATTTGGGTCACCGGCTTGAGTAGCGCTACTCTTAATGATTTCAAATTTTTATTGCCCATATGTTTGAAAGTATCTATTGAAATTGATTCAAAGATCTTTTCACTCGGTGCCACTTTTAGTTGGCTGATTTTAGATACACCGGCTTGCCATTCAAGCCTTTGGAAAAACTGACCTAAGTCGAGAATTCCATTGGAGTACAAATCGCTAACATTAATTCTTGCTACAACTATTTTTCCATGTTTCAATAAACATGTCGAATCTGTTATTCGCAAGGTCACTACTTTTCGTACCTCGTCATTTGTGATGACTTCGTATACGTTGGGCTTAGAAGCTTTTTCAAGACTTTGCTTTGGCAATAGTTCTTGATAATTTTCTGCGCAGAAATTGTTTTGTCTACTTTGGTGCCTGGTAGTGACTTTCAGGACTTTTCTATTCATGTCAATTAAGTCGGATATTGTTATCCTTGACAGGGCGTCTGCCACGAAATTATCTTTCCCTCTCAGATACTCTACCGTAAAATCATATTCTTCTAATTCGAGTCGCATGCGTGTTAATTTTGAACTTGGGTTTATCATAGAAAATAAATATGTTAAAGGTCTGTGATCAGTTCTTACTGTAAAATGTTTGCCATATATATATGGTCGAAAATGTGTTATTGCCCAATGTATTGCTGCTAGTTCTTGTTCTGTAGTACTTTTATTACTTTCACCTTTAGTGAATGCTCTTGATGCATATGCAACTGGGAGTTGGAGTCCATTATAGTTTTGAGTTAAAACTGCTCCACATGCTTGCTTGCTTGCATCTGTGATTATGCAAAATTCTTTGCTAAAATCTGGATACTGTAATAAATTTGGTTGAACAAGTTGATTTTTTAGGTACTGGAATGCCTTTCACATTCTGTTGTCCATTCAAATGGGACATTCTTTTTACATAATCTTGTTATGTGCCGTGAATATTCGGCGAAGTTTTTTATAAAACGTCTATAATTATTGCAAAATGCAACGAATCTTCTAGCGCTGTCTGCGTCCGTAGGGACTGGATAGTTATTGATAACATCAAATTTTTTATCGTCTGGTAAAATTCCTTTATCTGTGCATCTGTGACCTAAAAACGTCACTTCGTGCATGAAAAATGAACATTTTTCTGGATGTAATTTCAGATTGTGTTTTCTACAAAGTTTGAAAACATCTGTTAAGTTTTTAATCATATGTTGTTCAGAACAACCAATAACGATTAAATCATCCATGTAAAGGAAAGCTTGTGAAGGCTCTAGGCCTGAGAATGCTATTGTCATCATTCTCTGAAATGAATTAGGCGCTATTTTTAAACCAAATGGTAATCGCGTGAAGCGATATGAACCATTGCTTGTTGAGAAAGACGTTATATTTCTTGAGCTTTCCTCAAGCTCAATTTGGTGGAAACCTGACATTAAGTCAAGGCATGAAAAATATTTAGCTCTACCCAATTGATCAAGAATATCGTCAATTCTGGGGTGTGGAAATTTATCTGATAGCAATTTTTTATTTATTTGGCGATAGTCAATTACTAATCGCCATTTTTTTTCTTTAGAGCCCGGAAGAGATTTCTTTGGGACTAATAAGAGTGGGCTATTATACGGTGAAACAGACGGTTCAACAATATTTTGTTCAATTAACTTTCCAACTTGATGCTGGATTTCTTCTATTTGGCTATGCGGACATCGATAATTTTTAACATATACTGGCTCATCATCCTTAAGTCTCAGTTTTTGCTTATAGAAGTTGTTTGTTGTGATTGGTTCGGTTTCAAGCCCGAACACATCACTATACTCGGTGCATATTTCTTTAAGTTGTTTTTTAAACAAAATTGGAAAATTTTTCTTTAATTTATTAATTACAAACTCTTTTCTATTGTCTTTTAGATTTTTAACTACATCGTAGTTCGAAAGTGATTCAAATTTTATGTTATTAATGCCTACTATTTGGTATTTATCTGTGGTATTTAAAAATCGGACAAAAGTATTTTGGGCTGTCGCAATAGTGTTTGCAACATAAACACCCGGTTTAATTTCCTGATTTGGAATTAAAATGTTGTCGTCTGCTGAAGACAACTCAATTTTGCGTATCACTTGTGATCTCGCTGGTAGAAGTGTGGAATTAGTACCAGAACTAAATGTTATTGGAACATAGATAGGATACGTTAGGTTTTGTGGTCTAATTATAAACCAATCCTCTGAAGTATTGTAATCTAATTGGCAATTAAATGTTTTTATGAAATCTAATCCTATTATTCCATCGCAAGGGATTGCGAAATCTGAATGAAGTAGATGAAATTTATATGGAATAATATATTTGTCTGTTTGTAGTTCGATTGAGGCTAGTCCTTTGGAGTTTATTACTCCTTCTCCTATGCCTCGAATGTCTATAATTTTATTGATTTGGATGTCATGAAAGACATCAGAATTTTCTTTTATAATTGAAATATCTGCACCTGTATCGATAAAAAATGTAATCTTTTTATTTGTTGCAACGTTTTTGAATGATACGAAATTGTTGAGACTTAAATTAACAGTATATATTTTACTATTTAACCCTGAGTATCTGGAGGTGTCTGCGAGTTTCCCGAAGCATCTTGGGCAACTCGGACATTATTGTTATTGTTATTGTTATAATGATTTCTATTTTGGTTGTAGCCTCGGTTGGAATTATTCCTACCTCGGTTATAGCCTCGTCCACCTCTATTGTTGTTTCTGTTATTATTATTATTATAATTGGAATTGTAGTTACCGCGGCCATTGCCTCTACCTCTTTGAGGATAGTAACTACCTCCTCTATTATTGCGGCCTCGCTGAAATAATACTGCACTTGCACTTCCGGTCATTTCTGTGCTGCAATGGATATATTTACCCATTACATCATTGAAAGTAACGAAGTTACCAGCTTCCAGTATTACTTTCAGTTTCTCATGCTCACAATTTTTAATCATTGCAGAAATAGACTCATTTGTTGAGAATTTTTCTGCATTGTTTGGGTCTAGGCCGTCATCAATAAAGGCTGCCTCCAATTGCTTTCGCAAATTGTCCATTTCAGTTGCATACTGGGAAGCAGTTTTACCTTTTTGTTTTATGTTCAGTAATTTAGCTTTTAATACGTCAGGAGATTCTCCTTTTATGTTATCTTTTAGCTTATTTATTATTCCGGATATAGTAGATTCATGTTGTACCTTGTACAGAATTGTGCCGGTTATTTTTGATTTAATAACCTCAACTGCTATATCCTCCTGGTCGCCTTTAGTTCTTTCCACAATGCGTAAAGCAGTTAGGAATCTGTTTAATGATAGCTTCTTACCATCAAATTCAGGGACTGAAGACGAAACCTGCTTCACGTATTCCCTGTCTAAGGCTACCTGGCTAGTCATTGTTTCTGTATTTTCTTGGAGCGTTTCAATGTCACTATCAATATCAATATCTGGATTGATTATTGGCTTAGACTCATCTAAATCCTCTAACTGGTTCTCGTTGAATTCAGCTAGCAGATTTGGATCTTCTGGAATTGTTATTACAATACTCCGTCTATTACCAATGTTATGTAATCTGGTTTTTAAACTTTTTACAATTTTCTGACATATATTTTTATGATCCTGCGTTAATCTATCATTAACTTTGTTTATTGTAGTTACTATGTTATTATATTGAGCTGTTAATATTTGCGCGTGATGTACCAATGTGTCTGACTTTATTGTTTTATCAGAATTGATACATTTGTATGATTTTTCGAACTTGTCTTTATAATCATTTATTTTCTTCGCTAATACATTCCATTCCATTGTTTAATAGAAAATCAATATAGTTTCTGTGCCTAGTATTGCATGTGTTTCGCTGGTAGTTTTTACCATTACATAAGGTAATGTACTCAACACCATGCCCTTTTCAGTTTTGGAACAACCGATTAATGGACTGGCAATACTTTGAAAAGTTTCTATGTATTCGTTTTCGAATTCAGTTATTTTAATGAATGCTTATCATGTTATATCATTTCTAAATTGTCTGCTCTACTTGCATATCTTTTCTTTATGCACTTATTGTGCAACTTATATAATTTAGTTAGGAAATTTGCTAATAAAAGAACAACAATTATTATAAGCATAACCGTTATTACTTTTAAGTCTACTGAGACAGTTTCGACATTATTTATTACATTTGCGGTTGAATCCGCTACTTTCGATTCGTGGTCTAACATATTTTCTATTTCTAATATATTATCGTCTTTTGAAATTGTCTAATGTTTCGTATGGCTTCACAGGCCATACTCTATTACGAGCAACGCAATTATCGGTCAGTATTACAAACATTTAATTTAACAAATATATATACATATATTTTTTTTTTATTTAAGTTGCGCGCTCTTTGTAGCGCCGCCGGTCCCCCAAGATGACTTCGCTTGGATCGCGATGGTTTCAGCAATGGTCCTCGCACAGGTTGTTGGGGCGCCGGTGCTGGTCTTCTCACAGGCTGTTGGGGCGCCGGTGCTGGTCTTCTCACAGGCTGTTGGGGCGCCGGTGCTGGTCCTCTTGCAGCATGTATAGCTGCAGTGCGGCGACTCTAATGGTCCAGGGCAGTCCTTTGGGCATTTTTTTTTTCGGTTTAGTGTTTATTTGTATCTTCTGTGGTACTGGTTGAAATATTTTAGAGTTTATTAATTTTATATTTTTAAAAGTGATTTCATCCGTAGAGGTTGAGCTTTTGTATTTCTTTTGAATCGACTCGATATTGTCAATTTCAGCCTGTATTTTAGTGCCTGCTTCCCAACTAATTGTTGTGTTGGGGGCATATAACAGTTTTAGGAGTTTGACTTTTATTTCCTTAAGCCTTTTTTGTACTCCACTGCGCCTATTTTTAGGCATTGCTCATCACCTCTACTTACTCAGTAATTCCAGCCACTTTTGTCGATCATGTTGTTAATCCATGGTAATCTTCTCTGTATAGTTTCAATTTTAGTATATGTTCTGCCGATGATTGTTGTTGCTGCTGCCGCTGCTGCACCTCCAGTTGTAGTTGTTTTCAAAATATTAATTAATTTTTCTTTTCACATATTATTTACAACATGTTCGTGACATTGTCACGGTCGCCATGTTATGTTAACCAAGAGTATATCAAATATATAAAATCATTTAAACAGTTTTGGTTCACGCTGGATACGATAGGAAGCGAAACAATTCAGTGTTAAGTTGAGAATGAATTCTGGTCGAGCGTGTACTCTCGGTTTTATTCAATTTTATATTTTGCTTATAACATACAATATTCTAAGTGAGCTCTGCCGCTAAAAGCGTCGGCAGAGAGAGAGAGAGTTGCAGTACATATGTGCCTATATAGTTATGTATATATACATATATATGTACAGATGGTACATACTCAAGAAGTGCTTACGCTAGCGATCTCACGCTGCGGCCAGTCCGCATAAGTGACGGATCCTATTACTGCACTTATGTATATTTATGATTGTATAAGCATAGCAACAAAGTGTCGTTATGTTATGAGTTGTTACTCTTACTTTTAAGTTGGGCATATGACCACTTGTTATATTGTATACTCTACAATAATGTGGGCATATGCTCATTTGGTATACAACATACTACAGCTGTGCGCATCAAATATAGGTTCACTAAAATGCTTTTTGGTTTTGCAGCCTGCCTTTTTTTTAACAACCGCCAGCAGCAGGGCGTTAGTTGTATGTATATAAGTATATAGTTATTGGTTGTACTCAAACACAAAAGTAGCGCGCTTTGGTCGTGAATCATTTAGGGTGTTCACTTTGTGTTGCAAAAGTGCAAAAGTGTAAAAGTGCAAGCCATCCCAACAACAATTTGTACAGAATTGCCTATGACTAAAATATCGTTGTAACTTTGC
This sequence comes from Scaptomyza flava, assembly GCA_030179655.1. Classification (NCBI taxonomy): domain Eukaryota; kingdom Metazoa; phylum Arthropoda; class Insecta; order Diptera; family Drosophilidae; genus Scaptomyza; species Scaptomyza flava. Next base: position 39,374 of record JARNME010000481.1, on the reverse strand, counting down.
AACGATTTCAATGCTAAACAAGTGGAAACGTTGCAGTCGGACGCAACCGACTGCGGTATACTCGATACCAGTATTAAAAATTTTGATGCCCATCCATGTGGGATGTCAATTGCTATCTTCATACCAAATTTGGTGACTCTAGCTCAAAGTTTGTAAAAGTGGGGAAAGGAGGGCTGGGGGCGGTATGGTTGGGCGTGGCATTCAAATTTTTGGTGCAGATCTATGTGGGATGTCAATTGCTATCTTCATACCAAATTTGGTGACTCTAGCTCGAAGTTTGTATAAAGTGGGGAAAGGGGGGCTGCGGGCGGTATGGTTGGGCGTGGCATCCAAATTTTCGCTGCAGATCCTTGTGGAATGTCAAATGCTACCTTCATAACAAATTTGGTGACTCTAGCTCAAAGTTTGTAAAAGTGGGGAGAGGGGGCTATGGGGCTGGGGGCGGTATGGTTGGGCGTGGCATTCAAATTTTTGGTGCAGATCTATGTGGGATGTCAATTGCTATCTTCATATCAAATTTGGTGACTCTAGCTCGAAGTTTGTATAAAGTGGGGAAAGGGGGGCTGGGGGCGGTATGGTTGGGCGTGGCATTCAAATTTTTGGTGCAGATCTATGTGGGATGTCAATTGCTATCTTCATACCAATTTTGGTGACTCTAGCTCGAAGTTTGTATAAAGTGGGGAGAGGGGGGCTGCGGGCGGTATGGTTGGGCGTGGCATCCAAATTTTTGCTGCAGATCCTTGTGGAATGTCAAATGCTACCTTCATACCAAATTTGGTGACTCTAGCTCGAAGCATGTTAAAGGTGGTGAAAGGGGGGCTATGGGGCTTGGGGCGGTATGGGTGGGCGTGGCTTTCAAATTTTTGCTGCCGATCCATGTGGGATGTCAATTGCTCTCTTCATACAAAATTTGGTGACTCTAGCTCGAAGTTTGTATAAAGTGGGGAAAGTGGGGCTGGGGGCGGTATGGTTGGGCGTGGCATCCAAATTTTTGTTGCAGATCCTTGTGGAATGTCAAATGCTACCTTCATACCAAATTTGGTGACTTTAGCCCAAAGTTTGTATAAGGTGGGGAAAGGGGGGTGGAATGGATGGGCTAGGCTCCAAAACTTTGATGCAGATTGTTGGGGGTCGTTGCCAGCTATCTTCCTACCAAATTTGGTGGCTCTAGCTCCACTACTCTGGAATATACACGCATTCCCGTTTTTGACGAAGCGTTGGGGCAGATGGGGGTGGCTAGGGCGGTATTGGTGGGCATGGCATCCAAACTTTTGATGCAGTTCTTGGGGGGTCATCATCATCTATGTTGGCACCAAATTTGGTGACTCTAGCTAAAAAACTGTGAGAGACATAGGCTTTTCTGATTTCTAAATGCGGGGGGGCGGGATGGGTGGGCGTGGCTCCAAAACTTTGATGCAGTTCTTTTAGGGTGGTTACCAGCTATCTTCCTTGCGCAGAGCGCAGTGCGAGGGGTAATGTTTTACCCAAATGAGCAGCGAATACAGAAGTATTGCGCACACTTGTATGTTGTTGTTGTTGTCTGTCTGCCGACACTGTATGCGACAGCGTCGAAATTTACCGTTAATGCTATTTTTAGCACACAAAGAGAGCACAATAGATACACACGTTGTTTGCCGTTTTCTATGCGCGACACAACCGATCACGACGAGATCACTGCGCGAACTACATATAAACATACATTTATTTTTATATGAATGTGCGTTTGCACATGTTTGCAGTTTTTTAATGATTTATGATATTTTGTTTCGGGTAGCTCCCATTAGTGATGTAAATTTGGGTCGAAACTTCGATGTCGATGTTCATGGATGTTTGCAAAATGATAAATCGATGTTGTGTGAAACATCGGCTAGAAACATCGATGCATCGATGTTTTCAACCCATTCCGTTATTTTTTGTTAATTCCATTCTTAGAAGCCTTTTAAATAAATGCTTTCTTAGTTTTTTCTTTTTTATTTCTTCATTGAGTGGTTTACTTAAATGCCTATACACAGAAGCCCGTACAGCGCCCACACAGTAAAAACTTCATATAAAAAAATGGTCTCGTACAGCGTCAGTACCGTTCTTACATGTTCGGTATGCAGTTCTGTTCGCTACTGGTCGTACGGTAGTGTTGAACAATGAAAATGTTAAAATATTATGTTAAAATGTTACGGCAGTAAATAGCTTTCAGCAGCTATTTACGGTCGTAAAAAAAGCAACAACATGTACGGCAGTAAAAAGCTTTCAGCAGCTATTTACGGTCGTAAAAAAAGCAACAACATGTCGGTCAAGAGCCGGGTTATACATTTTTCGGACAATATTAACAAAGTTAACCTAATTATTGTTTTGGCAGTCAATGCTGCGCAAGAAGTATTGAATAAAAATTTATTATTTATTTATTATTTATTTATGAAAGGGGGGCTATGGGGCTTGGGGCGGTATGGGTGGGCGTGGCTTTCAAATTTTTGCTGCCGATCCATGTGGGATGTCAATTGCTCTCTTCATACAAAATTTGGTGACTCTAGCTCGAAGTTTGTATAAAGTGGGGAAAGTGGGGCTGGGGGCGGTATGGTTGGGCGTGGCATCCAAATTTTTGTTGCAGATCCTTGTGGAATGTCAATTGCTACCTTCATACCAAATTTGGTGACTTTAGCCCAAAGTTTGTATAAGGTGGGGAAAGGGGGGTGGAATGGATGGGCTAGGCTCCAAAACTTTGATGCAGATTGTTGGGGGTCGTTGCCAGCTATCTTCCTACCAAATTTGGTGGCTCTAGCTCCACTACTCTGGAATATACACGCATTCCCGTTTTTGACGAAGCGTTGGGGCAGATGGGGGTGGCTAGGGCGGTATTGGTGGGCATGGCATCCAAACTTTTGATGCAGTTCTTGGGGGGTCATCATCATCTATGTTGGCACCAAATTTGGTGACTCTAGCTAAAAAACTGTGGGAGATATAGGCTTTTCTGATTTCTAAATGCGGGGGGGCGGGATGGGTGGGCGTGGCTCCAAAACTTTGATGCAGTTCTTTTAGGGTTGGTACCAGCTATCTTTCTACCAAATTTGGTGGCTCTAGCTCCACTACTCTGGAAGATACACGCATTCCCGTTTTTTACGAAGCGTTGGGGCATCTGCGGGCGGCTAGGGCGGTATTTGTGGGCGTGGCATCCAAACTTTTGGTGCAGTTTTTGGGGGGTCATCATCAGCTAAATTGGCACCAAATTTGGTGGCTCTAGCTCAAAAACTGTGGAAGATATAGGCTTTTTTGCCTTTAAAATGCGGTGGGTCTAGGGGTGGAATGGGGGGCCGTGGCTCCAAAATTTTTGATGCATTTTTTTGGGGGTTGCTAGTAGCTATCTTCTTACCAAATTTGGTAGTTCTAGCTGTAAGGGTGTGCGAAATATGCGGATTTATCGTTTTTGAGTTATCGAATTTATCGATTTGCCAGCCCCCCAGTTATCGTAGAACCCCAATCTTGACACTTTAATTTACTATCCCATAGAAAAAGAGAATTGGAAAGTTTCAAGTCCCTAGCTTGAAGGGTGTGGAAAAAACTTGCACACATACGGACGGACAGACGGACAGTTGGACAGACGGACGGACGGACAGACGGACAGACACCATGACGGACATTGCACAAACCCAATATACTCTTTACCCTCGGTATCGAGTATAAAAATGAAACAAAAGTGAAAACGAGTTGCACAATACAAGCAATTTTCTGGTATTGTTATACTCGATACCGAAGGTAAAGAGTATATTGGTTTTGTGCAATGTCCGTCATGGTGTCTGTCCGTCCGTATGTGTGCAAGTTTTTTCCACACCCTTCAAGCTAGGGACTTGAAACTTTCCAATTCTCTTTATCTATGGGATAGTATATTAAAGTGTCAAGATTGGGGTTCTACGATAACTGGGGGGCTGGCAAATCGATAAATTCGATAACTCAAAAACGATAAGTCCGCATATTTCACACACCCTTACAGCTAGAACTACCAAATTTGGTAAGAAGATAGCTACTAGCATTCCCCAAAAAACTGCATCAAAAATTTTGGAGCCACGCCCCCCCATTCCGCCCCCAGACCCCCCGCATTTTAAAGTCAAAAAAGCCTATATCTCCCACAGTTTTTGAGCTAGAGCCACCAAATTTAGTGCCAATTTAGCTGATGGTGACCCCCCAAAAACTGCACCAAAAGTTTGGATGCCACGCCCACCAATACCGCCCTAGCCGCCCCCAGATGCCCCAACGCTTCGTAAAAAACGGGAATGCGTGTATCTTCCAGAGTAGTGGAGCTAGAGCCACCAAATTGCGTAGGAAGATAGCTGGTAACGACCCCAAAAGAACTGCATCAAAGTTTTGGAGCCACGCCCACCCATCCCACCCCCAGCCCCCCGCATTTAGAAATCAGAAAAGCCTATATCTCCCACAGTTTTTTAGCTAGAGTCACCAAACTTGGTGCCAAGATAGATGATGATGACCCCCCAAAAACTGCATCAAAAGTTTGGATGCCACGCCCACCAATACCGCCCTAGCCACCCCCATCTGCCCCAACGCTTCGTCAAAAACGGGAATGCGTGTATTATCCAGAGTAGTGGAGCTAGAGCCACCAAATTTGGTAGGAAGATAGCTGGCAACGACCCCCAACAATCTGCATCAAAGTTTTGGAGCCTAGCCCATCCATTCCGCCCCCTTTCCTCACCTTATACAAACTTTGAGCTAAAGTCACCAAATTTGGTATGAAGGTAGCATTTGACATTCCACAAGGATCTACATCAAAAATTTGGATGCCACGCCCACCCATACCGCCCCAAGCCCCATAGCCCCCCTCTCACCACCTTTTACATGCTTCGAACTAGAGTCACCAAATTTGGTATGAAGGTAGCATTTGACATTCCACAAGGATCTGCAGCAAAAATTTTGATGCCACGCCCAACCATACCGCCCCCAGCCCCATAGCCCCCCTTTCCCCACCTTACACAAACTTTGAGCTAGAGTCAACAAATTTGGTATCAAGGTAGCATTTGACATTCCACAAGGATATGCAACAAAAATTTGAATGCCACGCCCAACCATACCGCCCCCAGCCCCCCTTTCCCCAGTTTATACAAACTTCGAGCTAGAGTCACCAAATTTGGTATGAAGAGAGCAATTGACATCCCACATGGATCGGCAGCAAAAATTTGAATGCCACGCCCACCCATACCGCCCCAAGCCCCATAGCCCCCCTTTCACCACCTTTAACATGCTTCGAACTAGAGTCACCAAATTTGGTATGAAGGTAGCATTTGACATTCCACAAGGATCTGCAGCAAAAATTTGGATGCCACGCCCAACCATACCGCCCCCAGCCCCATAGCCCCCTCTCCCCACCTTATACAAACTTTGAGCTAGAGTCAACAAATTTGGTATCAAGGTAGCATTTGACATTCCACAAGGATCTGCAGCAAAAATTTGGATGCCACGCCCAACCATACCGCCCCCAGCCCCCCTTTCCCCACTTGTACAAACTTTGAGCTAGAGTCACCAAATTTGTTATGAAGATAGCAATTGACATCCCACATGGATGGGCATCAAAATTTTTAATACTGGTATCGAGTATACCGCAGTCGGTTGCGTCCGACTGCAACGTTTCCACTTGTTTTTGGTATAATTTTGTGCTTTAGGTGCTAAATCAAAATAATCAGCTGTTCATTGTGACCAGCTGCTTGAAGTAATGAGAGTTGGTTTGCTAATTTTCTTAAATAAACCAGTCTATGGGATGCTGTCCGTTCTAGGAGTGATGCTTTCACGCTTTTAAAGGACATTTTTAAATTGATTTATTTATTGCAAGCTGAAAATTAAATATCACAAATAGCAATCTCAGCTAAAACGATAGCCAACAGCTGATTGTACAAAGTTAACAGATTTGTTTCATTCAATTGGGTGTTCACGACAGCGGTGTTGCAAAGTTACACTTTGGCACATTTGCAACACAAAGTGAACACCCTAAATATAATTACTTATTTTCAACAAAATGTTTTTTATTGATACTTTGCAAAAATAAATTGCGGCTTAGTCGGTGTGGCATTAGCCTGTTTCTTCTCTGGCTTAAAATATATGATGCCGCTGCGAAAACCCGTTACCGGTAAAAATTGTAGCACCATTTAAGTATATTGGGATATGTGTTTTTCATACCTTCCCATTATTATAGAGCGTTCCTTCCCATTTGCATGTGTTTGTGTCCTTGTATGCCTATCATTTGACTTGACATTGATTGACCTTTATCTGCTATTATGAATTTCGGCAACTTGAGATTAAAATTTGGTGCTTATTTGTATTTGCCTACAAACCCAGGAAAAACATTACATACTTCCAAAGCTGTTAAATTTAATTTTTGGTGCTGGTCGATCATTTGCAAGAACGATGAACAGGAAAATAAACAATCGTTTAGTAAAATAGGCAGGCAAATATTAGTTCTGCATTGCTGGTCATACATACGCTCTCATGTTTTTAGCTCTATGACACTTTCCAACAATTTTGGCATGGCAACTTCCATACAGTTGTGCAGCGATGCGCACAAATGCCGAAAGTGTATTTAGTTGTGCATTTGTCCAAGGTATTTGCCGAAAACTCGGAATTAAGAAAATATTGATTGTAAAGTCGATTTCCGCGATTCTAAGCAAAAGAAGCAGCGCGTATGGCACAAAAAAATTTGCAACAAATTGACTATGGACTGTAGGAGTTTACGCCTGACCAGTTGGATGGAAAGTTCAGAAATTGAAGAAATACGTATGTTAGAACGAATTAAAACTGAAAATAAGATCACTGGCCTGGGTGCTTGGAAGTGGGAATATTATAACCCAATGGTGGCCATTTTTTTTTAAGGATTTGGCGATATCAGGGGCTATTGGATTTTCTTCATATGGAAGGGGAATACCTTGTCGAGGTTTTGATCGAAGGATGATGGTACTTTTAGGTGCAGCTCATAGCTAATGGATGACGAAAATTTTTCCACCTCAACAAACTGAATGATTCAATGAAATAACTTTCGCAATTGAGGAATCAAACAAGCTGCTGGCCAAACGAGATGAGCTGCTAAAAAAGATTTTAGAAAACAGTTGCAATAAAAATAATAATCTATATATATAAAAATGTTATGTTGGCGACCGCGAAAAAAATTACCAACAGTGGAATAGAATCATTAATGAGGCGTGCAACAATGCACATCCACACCAAATTAGCGCATTTTTCGAAATTATATAGACCTTGCTTGCATTCCATGATCTCCCTCAGAGTTATGGGAAAGATATCGATCGCATATGACTGAGGACATTTTGCAAAGAGTACGCCTTGAAAATGCCAATATGACCTAAGAATTAACAGAAGACAATTACAACGAAGCATTGATAAATATTGAATACAAGTGCTTAGCTATTGCAAAAAAATTCTTAGTCAATTATGAATGCCAGCACCAACCCGAACTGCGACTGATGCATTTGATGTAGATTTACGCCGTAAACAGACTAGCAACGTTGATGATCTTCAGGCATATGTCAAATCGAACATTCCCTAATTAAAGCGTGAACAGAAAGGCATTTATGATCGCATAATGAAATTGATACATGATGGGGGATCTTCTTCTTGGATGCGCCAGGAGGAACTGGGAAAACATTCCTCATTAGGTTGATTCTAGCAACGGTTCAATCAAAGAAAGGACATAGCCTTTGCTCTTATTTCGTCTGGAATAGCTGCAACATTGTTAACAGGAGGAAGAACTACGCATTCAGATCTAAAATTGCCATTAAACATGCAAATCATAAGGACTCCTACGTGCAATATTTCCAAAGCATTCAGCTTGGGAAAAGTATTACAAAAATGCAGGGATGTAACCGTTATCGACTTTTTGAAAAAAAATCTATAGCAATTATATATTGATTTTTTTTGTATCGTTAGAAAATAACCATTATAGTCTAGAAAAAAAATTTAGGTCATATTTAACTATTATTTTGACTAAAAACTAAAAATGATTAACAAAAATTTTACATAGAAACGAATGACTAAAAATGATTAACAAAAATTTTACATATGTAGAAACAGAAAGTTGTACGTATCAAATTGTTAAAAATTTATTGTGATATTTATTAACAAGCATTATATTCTGCAACATCTACTCTCGACATTTGCTTGTGTAGCAGGAGTTGCATGAACAATCTAAGCTAATTTATAAGAGAACTAGCAATACACTGCGCGCGTTTTTACGCCACCAACTAACCTAAACTCGAAAGAAAAATATTACACATTATTTAGTTATTTTATTGATTTTGTTCCATTGTACCTTTGAGGTTGAGGACAGTGGCTCAAGCTAGAGCGCACATGACTGAGGCGCCAGCTCTGCTGTTACCGCTAGGGTGGAAGGCATGGTGGATGGTATATCCTGGTAGAAAGACACGCTGTCCTTCTCTCATGTGTGGCAAACATGACGTCTATATTATGTGCACCAAGAAATAGCCGAAGCTCTTCAGAGCCTCTAACTAGTCCCCGTGCGTTCCACAACCCGATTTTTATGATTGGTTGCATCATTACGGGATGCGTGCAACGAGAACCTGGACCAGTGTTCGGAAGGCCTTGTTCGCCTCCATAGTTTCTTGAACCAGCTTGAACAATTGGTCCATTCTGGAATTGATCTCTCGTATTGAGTTTTCTAATGCTAGGAACTTCTTGTCTGGCAGTGAATTTGTTTCTCGCTGGGAATGCTCAACGGCAATTGGCCTAAGTTCAGCCCTATGGGGACGATCAACTTCAGCATAAGACATATTGCCTCTGACAGCCTCAGCCAGTATGAATGCGCGTGAGGGGCCAGAGTTATATTTTGGTCTGACAGTGTTGCCAATAGTAGGGAGTCTTGGGCTCGGTTTCAATTTTCTTATTTTTTTTTTCCGGACTGGGCAGTCTCTGTCTGTCGAAGCGTGATCTTGACCACAGTTGACGCACAAATAAATTTCACTTGTGCAAAGCAGGGAGCCTGTCATGTGAGAGCCAGCGCATTTGCCACAAACTGGATCCTGAACGCAATAATTTTTTGAGTGCCCGTTGATGAAGCATCTCAGACATTGCAATACTTCTTTTCTACGAGGAGCGCGCTCCACAGATACTCTGTACCTGACAAGTTGAGTTATTTTCAATGCATCAGACACATTCGGCCCTTGTTTGAGATTGACAACGAAAAGTATTTGCCGCGTCTTGTAATTTATTGTCGCTTCATCATCATCCTCATTAATCTGAGCGTTACGCCAATCTGCTTTTCTTGGGCAGTATATATTAATGGCTTCAAAACCGTGTTCAGCAAGAGCCTGCTGGATTTGTTCCTTGGGTACGTTGGCATTGGCTCCCTCGATGACAACCCTGTAAGGCTTTTCTTCCTTAAGTTGATGATGCCAGAAATGACAATTGAGTTCTCTCAAATGTTTCACAGTTGCACGAAAAGTATCAGAACTGTTCGTGTAAATCCGTGTCACACCAAACTTAGAAGTGCGAATACTGTAGTTGTTGGCACCAACGCACGAGTCCAATGCTCGTTCCATGGAAGCGGGATAGTTGACTTTTGGCACACATATAGCTGGAGGCCTAGAAATCGCTTTTGTGGATTGCCTGCTTCCAATGTTAATAGCAGGGTCTGCATCATCGTCTTCAGACCATGATTCTGATAGGTCTTGCTCCATAATGTTGTCCACTTCTTCGACCAGAGCTGCAAAGCGGTTGTTACCCAGTGCCGCTGCAGTCGATGTGGATGTTGCAACTTTAGGTGGCTCCTTGTGTAGGTCTGTGACCTTCATCTTGGCTTTACCTATTGATTGAGATGTTTTAACAGTTCCTTTATATTTTTTGTTAGCAGGCATATCTCGTGCTTGAAATGTGCACTTCGTCTTGCGAGCTATTGTTGACAAAAATTCAGGCAACGGTGTGTTGCCAAGAGACGTAATAGTTGACATATTAGGCCCGACAGATACCGCCACACAGATTCTCGCTGCATGCTATTGAAATCAGCACAAGATGCTGTTCCGCTAGCGGTGATTTGGGAGCGTATAGTTCCACGGCTTGCACCGGCTATATTCCTCATCTCCTCCATAAGAGCTTGCTTATCACTAGAAAGCGACTGAGATGGTGGGTTATTATCCATTACTATTTTTGTTAATTGAATGTTAAATAATGCAATTGTCTTTCACTTTTTATAAAAAGTAACGGGACCGACCTCTCGCTTGCGCAGAGCGCAGTGCGAGGGGTAATGTTTTACCCAAATGAGCAGCGAATACAGTAGTATTGCGCACACTTGTATGTTGTTGTTGTTGTCTGTCTGCCGACACTGTATGCGACAGCGTCGAAATTTACCGTTAATGCTATTTTTAGCACACAAAGAGAGCACAATAGATACACACGTTGTTTGCCGTTTTCTATGCGCGACACAACCGATCACGACGAGATCACTGCGCGAACTGCATATAAACATACATTTATTTTATATGAATGTGCGTTTGCACATGTTTGCAGTTTTTAATGATTTATGATATTTTGTTTCGGGTAGCTCCCATTAGTGATGTAAATTTGGGTCGAAACTTCGATGTCGATGTTCATCGATGTTTGCAAAATGATAAATCGATGTTGTGTGAAACATCGGCTAGAAACATCGATGCATCGATGTTTTCAGCCCTTTCCGTTATTTTTTGTTAATTCCATTCTTAGAAGCCTTTTAAATAAATGCTTTCTTAGTTTTTTCTTTTTTATTTCTTCATTGAGTGGTTTACTTAAATGCCTATACGCAGAAGCCCGTACAGCGCCCGCACAGTAAAAACTTCATATAAAAAAATGGTCTCGTACAGCGTCAGTACCGTTCTTACATGTTCGGTATGCAGTTCTGTTCGCTACTGGTCGTACGGTAGTGTTGAACAATGAAAATGTTAAAATATTATGTTAAAATGTTACGGCAGTAAATAGCTTTCAGCAGCTATTTACGGTCGTAAAAAAAGCAACAACATGTACGGCAGTAAAAAGCTTTCAGCAGCTATTTACGGTCGTAAAAAAAGCAACAACATGTCGGTCAAGAGCCGGCTTATACATTTTTCGGACAATATTAACAAAGTTAACCTAATTATTGTTTTGGCAGTCAATGCTGCGCAAGAAGTATTGAATAAAAATATATTAATTAATTAATAAGATACAATTTAATTAACATGTGTACAGGATTGCACTGCCGCTGATCTATTACAGGGTATAGATCTGTAAGGTGAATTTGCTTTGAGCCTTTTAAGTGGTTTCGGTTATGTGTAGCATAATCTTTGGTAATCTCAGCTGTGTGCATCAAATATAGGTTCACTAAAATGCTTTTTGGTTTTGCAGCCTGCCTTTTTTTTAACAACCGCCAGCAGCAGGGCGTTAGTTGTATGTATATAAGTATATAGTTATTGGTTGTACTCAAACACAAAAGTAGCGCGCTTTTTTTAAAGGACATTTTTAAATTGATTTATTTATTGCAAGCTGAAAATTAAATATCACAAATAGCAAACTCAGCTAAAACGATAGCGAACAGCTGATTGTACAAAGTTAACAGATTTGTTTCATTCAATTGGGTGTTCACGACAGCGGTGTTGCAAAGTTACACTTTGGCACATTTGCAACACAAAGTGAACACCCTAAATATAATTACTTATTTTCAAAAAAATATTTTTTATTGATACTTTGCAAAAATAAATTGCGGCTTAGGCCTCGGCCACGCAGTAAGCGGCTGAGCGTCTGAGCGGTTTAGCGGTGAGCAGATGAGCGGCAATGCGAAGCGACGTGTGGCCAAAAACAGAGCGGCTTCTCTTGAGCGGTTAGTCGTTGAAATGCCGTTGTCAAGAGCAGTTCGCCATATGTTATTGTCGGACAATCGTTTTTATGTATATAGATTACTTAAACGAGAAAAAAAGAAGTTTTGGTGTTCATCCTATTAATCAATTAAGATCAAAATTCGGTGAATTCAATCATTTATTTGAAAATCTTCGAAAATTTCCAGATAGATTCTGGCAATACCTACGCATGTCTGTAGAAACTTTTGACCTGCTGCTTGAAAAAGTGCAACCAAGATTAATAAAACAAAGAAATTCTATTTCTCCAGAGCAGAGACTGGTTTTAACTTTAAGGTATGTATTTTTATTATTATATTTTTTAAGTTTTCTTTTTGATTTTTAAATTTGTTCATTAACCTTAAGTTTCTCAAAAATAATCTTTTGGAATTCTCCTCTTACTTCCAGTTTGTCCAATAGTGTCATTTTTTTCACGAATGGCAATAAGCTTTTGAAGAAATGAATATCGTCGCAGTCTTTTTCCGTTTCCATATCCAATTTTAAAATTTTTCGCCGTTCCCTTTCCAAATTTATAAATTCTGCATCCACATCCATGGCTGAGCTCTTCCTCTTTTGTTTTTTTAATGTGGCAGATGTGCAAGGGGTGTCATTTAAGTTTGTTAATATATCCTCTTCGTTACCTAGTAAATCATCAATCAAATTTGTTAAGTTTAACCCAGCACAAGTATCCACATTATCCGAAAAATTTCCCTCAGTTAGATCCGGCACAATAGTGTCTTTAGTAAATGCCATAGATTCAAAGTGTGGCCATTTTATTTTAGTGGAGGTGGCTTTAGATCCAGACAATTGTCGTGGTACTTTTTGGAGGTTTTTACGATATGTGTCCTTTGTATTCTTTCACTTGTTTTTTGCTACCAAGCCTAAAAAAAATTTTTATTAAATGATATTCAAAAGTATATATATTTTTAGGTTTCTTGCTACTGGCCATTCTTTCCGGGATCTGGCATTTGCTTTTCGTATGGGCAGAAGCACAGTCAGTGCAATAGTTTCGGAGACTTGTGTCATTATATGGAAAGAACTTGTGGATGAATATATGCCTGTTCCAACAACAGACAGTCTTAAAAAAGTGATCAGCGAATACTATAGGCGTTGGAAGTTTCCTAACTGCTTTGGAAGTATTGACGGCAAACATTGCCAAATTAAATGTCCAGCTAGCTCTGGATCACATTATTTCAATTATTTGCATTATTTCTCAATTGTACTGCAAGCTGTAGCTGATGCTGACAAAAGTTTATTACAATAGAGGTTGGAGGGAGAGGAAAACAAAGCGATGGCGGAACTTTTGCGGGATCTAAACTATTTACATTACTTGAATCTGAAAAATATAATGTACCTCCTCCACAAGCACTGCCAGCATCAAATATTGTGCTACCAAATTTTTTGATAGGTGATGAAGCTTATCCTTTAAAACCTTATTTGTTAAGACCGTACCCACGGAGGGATTTAAATGCACGAAGTGAACTTTTTAACGACCGGCTTTCAACGGCAAGAAAATGTATAGAATGCGCATTTGGAATCATGGGATCAAAATGGCGATTTTTGCAAAAAAATATAGAAACGAAACCGAGAACGGCGATAGATTTAATAAAATGTGCTTGTATATTGCACAATTATGTTAGAGAGTGCGATGGAGATAGTGATTTGGACTATATACAAGTAACATCAACAATGCAAAATGACGAACTGTCAGCGCAACAGAGCCCAGCTACCGTTATAATAGAAGCAGCCATACAGCGTTGGATGTTAGAAACAAAATAACGGAGTATTTTTTTGATTGTTCACACTAAAATATGTATTTCATGAAATTAAATAAAACTTACCTGTAAGACCACAAATTTCACCAACTTCATTCCACAATTTATCCGTTATATTTTTATTTTTAAAATTAGGCAGTCTATCTTGCCACAAATTTGGTCGCGATTGCACAGCCGAAATTAACATTTCTACATTGATTTTCGACATGTTGTCTGTTTGCCGCTCAAAAACCAAATAAAAATTAGAACAAGTTTAGTTTCTGAGCGGCGCCGCTCAGACGCTCTGGAATTGATGGCGCCGCTCCATGTACTTCCACTTCCATGTAATTTCATATGTTTTATTTTTTTTTTGACGCTGAGACGCTCAGCCGCTTACTGCGTGGCCGAGGCCTTAGTCGGTGTGGCATTAGCATGTTTCTTCTCTGGCTTAAAATATATGATGCCGCTGCGAAAACCCGTTACCGGTAAAAATTTTAGCACCATTTAAGTATATTGGGATATGTGTTTTTCATACCTTCCCATTATTATAGAGCGTTCCTTCCCATTTGCATGTGTTTGTGTCCTTGTATGCCTATCATTTGACTTGACATTGATTGACCTTTATCTGCTATTATGAATTTCGGCAACTTGAGATTAAAATTTGGTGCTTATTTGTATTTGCCTACAAACCCAGGAAAAACATTACATACTTCCAAAGCCGTTAAATTTAATTTTTGGTGCTGGTCGATCATTTGCAAGAACGATGAACAGGAAAATAAACAATCGTTTAGTAAAATAGGCAGGCAAATATTAGTTCTGCATTGCTGGTCATACATACGCTCTCATGTTTTTAGCTCTATGACACTTTCCAACAATTTGGCATGGCAACTTCCATACAGTTGTGCAGCGATGCGCACAAATGCCGAAAGTGTATTTAGTTGTGCATTTGTCCAAGGTATTTGCCGAAAACTCGGAATTAAGAAAATATGGATTGTAAAGTCGATTTCCGCGATTCTAAGCAAAAGAAGCAGCGCGTATGGCACAAAAAAATTTGCAACAAATTGACTATGGACTGTAGGAGTTTACGCCTGACCAGTTGGATGGAAAGTTCAGAAATTTAAGAAATACGTATGTTAGAACGAATTAAAACTGAAAATAAGATCACTGGCCTGGGTGCTTGGAAGTGGGAATATTATAACCCAATGGTGGCCATTTTTATACTCGATACCGAAGGTAAAGAGTATATTGGGTTTGTGCAATGTCCGTCATGGTGTCTGTGCGTCTGTCCGTCTGTATGAACGCAACTTTTTTCCACACCCTTCAAGCTAGAGACTTGAAACTTTCCAATTCTCTTTATTTATGGGATAGTAAAATAAAGTGTCAAGATGGGGGTTCTACGATAACTGGGGGGCTCGCAAATCGATAAATTCGATAACTCAAAACCGATAAGTCCACATATGTCGCACATCCTTTTAGAGCCACCAAATTTGGCAGGAAGATAGCTTGCAACGACCCCCAAAAAACTGCATCAAAGTTTTGGAGCCACGCGCACCTCTTCCACCCCCTTTCCCCACCCTTTACAAACTTTGAGCTAGAGTCACCAAATTTGGTATGAAGATAGCATTTGACATTCCACAAGGATCTGCAGCAAAAATTTTGATGCCACGCCCAACCATACCGCCCCCAGCCCCCCTTTCCACACCTTTTACAAACTTCGAGCTAGAGTCACCAAATTTGGTATGAAGATAGCAATTGACATCCCACATGGATCGGCAGCAAAAATTTGAATGCCACGCCCACCCATACCGCCCCCAAGCCCCATAGCCCCCCTTTCACCACCTTTTACATGCTTCGAGCTAGAGTCACCAAATTTGGTAGGAAGATAGCTGACAACGACCCCCAACAATCTGCATCAAAGTTTTGGAGCCACGCCCACCCATTCCGCCCCCAGCCCCCCCCGCATTTTTAAGTCAAAAAAGGCACTATTTCACATTCCAGACAGACAACAATAGTAAATCCAGGAATATCGATATTTTCGTTTGCGTACGATGAGGCTTCAACGAAACAAAGAACGGACGACTGCAGCATTAATCCATCTGCTCGACATCTTCAATGTGGCAATGCAAGCTTTCTGTATTATGGAAAAAAATATTTAAGGCGGAACTGTTGACTAAATGATTGAAATGTGTTTTAAGAATTTTTTCAGTCCGCAATAAGTGCAATTGATTTTGAACCTTGTCGTCATTTTTGGGAGGTTTGGGAGATGCAAAGTCTCCAATAATAAATAAGCCCGATGCAGTTGTTGCCCTACTACAAGCTTCGTATATTGCAGCACGCTGCATTTGGGGGCAAGTGTGAACCACCACTTTGCTGTTCGTAGCACCCTGGCTTTTATGTATAGTTATACCTTCTGCTGGTACAACTGGAAACTGCGTACGGTCAATATTAACTTGCTCGTTTCTTTTATATTGAAAGCTTTTAACTATTTTTTTGGATTGGAGTCCAAGAAGGTTCTGTGCGGTGCGCACATTTTGATCGAGCATGTACTCCTACACTTTCCTCTAAAAATTTCATCCATAAAGTACTTGGAGAACTCGGGGTGGAATTATCGAAATCTATTTGCATTATAATGCCTGTTGCCCTATTAACGAGCTCATCCCCAGTATCTATATTGACCGTTATCATATATTTGGCAGTGGTTTTTAAAAGAAGCGACATGCACAACCCCTGTGTCTCGGAAGGTCTGAAGCTATGGACTGCTTCTATTATTCTGTCCCTACTCGCGGAATTTAAATGAGTAGCTTTTATGTAGTCACTTGCGGTAGAAAAAAATTGGTCAGTCGGTATAGAATTTAGTTTTGTAATATTAAAGGAATCTGTTGCCGCATTTGTACCGAAGAGATGAATTGCATCATCGGGCACGTCCGATGGCTGACAAATGCGGGAGCGGATAAGGCTTATATCATCGGCGGTCATAAGACCCGATGCCATGTTGTTCAAAGCAGAAGCAAATAATGGGTGCATGCAATAACGCCTAGTGCAATAACGCCTGCAGGCGGAAATTATTGCTGGTAGCTTAATCAGTCGGACGTTATTATCCCCCGAGCTTTCATTTACATTATTGTCATCAACATTTAAAACATTTTACTGAGGATCAATTTCAGGCAATCCCAAAACCCGGAAATTATTGTCAACAACTTCCTCTACTGTCTCTTCGATTTCTTCCTGTACAGTATTATTAAGTGCGTCCTGAAGTTCGTTGTCGTCCAAAGTATTGTATTTTC
This sequence comes from Scaptomyza flava, assembly GCA_030179655.1. Taxonomy (NCBI): domain Eukaryota; kingdom Metazoa; phylum Arthropoda; class Insecta; order Diptera; family Drosophilidae; genus Scaptomyza; species Scaptomyza flava. The sequence goes on along the minus strand of JARNME010000481.1, from coordinate 22,487 downwards.
TACGGCTATTTTCAATTAAACCCCGATGTTCGCTACAATATAATTCGCAGTTCCGATTCACAAGCTCTGAATTTTCATCCCTCCACGGTACATAAAGCATAACCAGCTCCCGAAAATAGTAGCTTTTATCTGTGTTTATATTAAATCTTCTATATCGGATAATACACGGACTTAGCCGCTTTCTAATTAACCCACTACGATCGCGAAGGGCGTAAACTAATGATTGGGAAGACTGGGGTGTTTCAATATCATTTTCGTCATCAATAATTTGGCGAGTACCACTTTGCTTTTTGCTATAACTATAAAAAGCAGCAAAATCAGCTAGGCATAAATTTTCTAAGGCGACGGTGCGCTGAACATAATGGTCTAAAAGTCCTAATTTAAATATATCTGTTGAATCAACAGGTAAGTTTTGTAATTGCGCCCTAGACTTTAGGATTTTTACCCGTTGCTTTGGCAATGAAGTATTAATAAATACTTCAGCGTTACTGCTTTCAGACAGACGCATTCCTAAAAAGCAGTAAACTGCTTCTTGGGCGGATATTTCCGTACCCGAAATAAATTTGTGTCCTATATGTTGTAACTTTTGCTTGATTGTTACGTTGCCCCCACTAATTTCATTAACTGCATCACGCATTCATTTTGAAATACCTCTCTGAGACTTGTTAATGTAATTAATGACGTAACTGCAGCAAGCATAGGGATCTAAAATGAACTGAATGTCTATGTTGGCTCGCTGCTGTTGAAGAAGATGAGTATTGTAAGCATTTAGCCTAATAGCCGCAAGCGTTCGCTTTAAAAATATTTTGGGCTTCTTAATACTCGACCTAAGTGCTGTAATATAGCAATCATAACTGAGGTTAAGTTGATCATGGGACAAAAAATTATGGAAATCGCTAAGACGCTCTATACTTTCACGATCAAACTGAAATTCTAACAGGGTTTGAATTTTTTCATAATTCTTGCGATGCGTTTCTAAGTTTTCAGCATCGTCTTCTAACGGAAAGAGGATCTCTGTTTGGGGCATGGGAGGGTATGGAATACCAAATCTACAAATTACTTTTCTATTTAATTCTCTCCTACATGAATGCCCATGATTGTGGGTTTGATACTCCAGAAAGGGAGCCACATCCGGGCTACTTGTATCTGTTGTGATTAACTGATCAATAAAAGACTTTACTGGGGGTATGCTTGATACATCATTGATGTCAAGCTTGGGGGCATCTTTCAGCCAAAACATGCCATGAATATGTGGTGAGCCTCTTTGCTGAAACTCGACTCGCCAATAGTATTTAATGACCCTATGACTACCGAATACACCACCTTCCTTTTTCATTAGTTTTAGAAGTTGCCTAAATCGGAAATCAAAATACCTTGCACAAGTGACTGGATCGGCTTTGTCGTTAAAATTAAAATTAGATGCTAATTCTTCAGAAATTTCTTTTTTATCCACGTTTTTGGAAAGTATAACCAATAGTTCCGCCCATCTAGTCTCAGCTGCCGAAAAAGTTATAAAAAATGTCGGAAGACCAAACTGCCTAATCATAGCCCTGACCTTTTTATTTTCTGATTCCCAATGAGCAGGCGACGTGCGAATACCTTTCAAAACTCTGTAGCCATCGTCGTGGCGAATTAAATTATCTATATTTTCTTCATTAAGGGCGTTTGCCGCGGAAATGCCTTGGTTTGCGCTGTGCTTGCGTAAGCAAATGGAAGTATTGTTCCTAATATTAATAATTTCCAACTTTTTAAAGTTAAGAAATAATTTATCAGTCCTACAACCTCTCCTATCAAAATTCCTAAGCTCGGACCTAGCAATGGTTGTAAAGCTTTCTGTGTATTTTCTCTTAATGCCAGCGAATATTGTTGGGAAGGCCAGCTCCTCGGAATCGCTGTCTTGAATCATGTCCAAAGGACGCTGACCTTCTCCAGGTGCCATAACAATTCTTGGGGCCTCTGTGTGGGCACGTTTTCTAATAAAGTTTCTTGACCCCAGGGATTAATTTCTTCTTCTTCTACATTTTCCTGAACGTTAATTGTTGGTTGGGCAGATCTTTCCATTAGCTCTGTAACTAAATCCCTATCGTCAGCTGATGCAACAAAGGGAACGGTGTCAGATGAAAACGAAGACATCCATGATTCCTTTATAACAATCTGGTGTTTTCTATAGAGTTCTGTATTGACTAAAAATCTGATTGCATCAGCTATTTTTGAGGGCCTAATGGATTCGGCCATGAAATCATGGCTATATTCCATCCTACGTTGAGGTGTATCTGAAAAACCTCGGCTTCATTAAACGCCCTTGGAAGTGACGTTACAACATTGGCAACGGGAATTGGGACATTGACCACTGCTCCCTTAATGGCGTTTTGACGGCCATATCCTAAAGATTTTATAATCATGAATCGTTGCAGCAAGGGAAAAGTGTTGAAAGACTTAAAATGTCTCTACTATCTGCCTCACTGCATTTTCTTTCTACAACTTCTCTGGAAATTTTTTCCACTTGATGTGGAAACCACAAACCTTTGCAAGAAATGCAAACATGATCAGGGCCCTGTTTTACTATTCTATTGAATGCGACTATTAAGGCATCTAAATTAATGCCTATCGCCTGACGCCTATCCTCTGAAAAGGTATTCGCACGTTGCTCTCTGTTCTGGCTCGCATTTCGGCTATTTTCAGCTATCCTATTTTCGGGATTGCTCCTATACTGACTAACTCTTTGTGACATATTTCTTTGAGCTTGAAGAGCCGCCTCTCGTGCTAAAAGTCGAGCAGTTCGCCTTGCACCTGTGTTTCGTGCCTGTTCAATAATTCTACGTACGCGATTGTACCTAACTTGAGCCCTCTGAATTCTATCCCGTGCACGCTCTAAAATTCTCTCTCCAATGTCAGTTCGTCGATTAGCGTGCTGTACAGTGTTTTGTTGCTGTTCGTTTGCTCTATATACAGGGTCTCGTCGACGCCTCGAGCGGCGTAAAGTATCGTTTGTTTGCTCAAGTTGTCTGAGTGAAGAATCTGTCCGGCGCACTGCACGTCGAGCAGTGTCTTGTCCCTGTTCGTCTGCCCGAAATTCTGGGTCTCGTCGACGCCTCGAACGGCGTAAAGTATCGTTTGTTTGCTCAAGCTGTCTGAGTGAAGAATCTGTCCGGCGCACTGCATGTCGAGCAGTGTCTTGTCCCTGTTCGTCTGCCCGAAATTCTGGGTCTTGTCTACGCCTCGATCGACGTAAAGTATCGTTTGTTTGCTCAAGCTGTCTGAGTGAAGAATCTGTCCGGCGCACTGCACGTCGAGCAGTGTCTTGTCCCTGTTCGTCTGCCCGAAATTCTGGGTCTTGTCTACGCCTCGATCGACGTAAAGTATCGTTTGTTTGCTCAAGCTGTCTGAGTGAAGAATCTGTCCGGCGCACTGCACGTCGAGTAGTGTCTTGTCCCTGTTCGTCTGCCCGAAATTCTGGGCCTTGTCTACGCCTCGATCGGCGTAAAGTATCGTTTGTTTGCTCAAGCTGTCTGAGTGAAGAATCTGTCCGGCGCACTGCACGTCGAGCAGTGTCTTGTCCCTGTTCGTCTGCCCGAAATTCTGGGTCTTGTCTACGCTCTACTTGGGATAAACTATTACTTATTCTTTCTTGCTCAGCGTAGTCACGGTCAGACCTATTCAACAGATTTCTTGTTCTATTCCTACGAGACCTAGTGGCTGCTGAAACTCTGTTTACTCTAGGCATAGTTGGTCAAGTTTTGTCAAGGGTAGGTGAAAAAATATATTTATTGTATATAAAGCTGTAAAAAATAATAATAATTTATAAATCTGTAAAAAATAATAATGGATTTGGAATCTGTAGCAAATAATATCGATATACTATATAGCTGCAACAAATAATAATGATATATAACTGTAATAAACAAAAATTTTTTAAAAAATTATATGAAGTCTTGAAAAAGACTTAAAGATTTGAAAACAAAAATCAAAGAATACTTGCGTTTTTATTCCAAATCCTTTTTGTGGAGGGATAGTTAACACGCGAATCATTTGTAAATAATTACCTAAAAAAACACAGTAAATTACTTAGCACAATCACAAAAATAATCACAGTAAATTTTTTACACAACCGTACGGAACAAAAGTTTGCAGTTAACTAAATCAGCGCCTGTCGTAAGGCCATTCAAGAAGTCTGATTTTCAGCCTTTTTTTGCATAATGCCAAGTCTTGACCTTTTTATTGAAAACTTTCCCAAAAAAGGTTTTCCAATAAAGTTTCTTGACCCCCGGGATTAATTTCTTCTTCTTCTACATTTTCCTGAACGTTAATTGTTGGTTGGGCAGATCTTTCCATTAGCTCTGTAACTAAATCTCTATCGTCAGCTGATGCAACAAAGGGAACGGTGTCAGATGAAAACGAAGACATCCATGATTCGTTTATAACAATCTGGTGTTTTCTATAGAGTTCTGTATTGACTAAAAATCTGATTGCATCAGCTATTTTTGAGGGCCTAATGGATTCGGCCATGAAATCATGGCTTTATTCCATCCTACGCTTGAGGTGTATCTGAACAACCTCGGCTTCATTAAACGCCCTTGGAAGTGACGTTACAACATTGGCAACGGGAATTGGGACATTGACCACTGCTCCCTTAATGGCGTTTTGACGGCCATATCCTAAAGATTTAATAATCATGATGTGAAGTAGGCCGCGTCGGCCCCTTCACAAATAGTTATATTTATTATATTTATAGTTTTTAAGTCGCAAGAAGCGCATCGGTTGTTTGAGTTACCTGTATTATATTGATAGTTGTTAAGTCGCAAGAAGCGCAGGGATTATTCGAGTTGTAGGTATAGTTTTGTTAGACGCAAGGAGTGCGCAGTATTTATATTTAATAAACGCAAGGAGCGTAAAGTATTTAGATTTATCGGATGTACTTATTTTTGATTGACGCCAAACGCCTAAGAATTTAAATATAACCGCCCCAAAACGCAGAGTCGCGAGATGCAGCGCGCCAGCTGCGATCATCAAATCCACCACGGTCACGAGCAAGTGTGGGGAGTGGCAAAATCTGCAACTTGGGCCGAAGCCGAAGCGTGGGCGCGGGAGTTATGTTTGACCTCCGCAAGTGAGCAGACGCGTACGCGAGAGGGAGAAAAGAAAGGTTAGGTTATAAGGACAGAAAGGGGAGTTGCGATTGATATATGGAAGTGAGCAGACGCGTACGCGCTTAAAGGTAGTTGACGAGTTAGTAGCAAAGATATAGGGTTTAGTAAATATAAGTTAAGAGGGGATAGATCGCGGTAGTTCATATATATAAGTATATATATGTAGTTAGGTTTAGGCTTTCTTGTGCACATAACCTTTAGGAATTGAATAAATTGGTCACCGGTAAATCCGTGACCCAGTGGAGTGCATTTGCTGTGTGTTTTCTTTCTTTCTATTTCTCTTCTTTGGGTTTTTTTTTGTACACGCGCGCCCGCGAGTTAAGCTGAGTCGCTTTATACTCTGGCTGCTGAGTGTGCCGGCTGTCGCGTTGGTGTCGACGCCAGCGTTTCCCTTTCCAACTTGTAAAACCGCGCGCGTTATAGTCCCACCAAAATACATAAATATTCTTGTGTGGTGTACCTGGCCGGACTGAGTTTATACCCTTGGCTAAATTACTCCTTTACAAGTGGCGCCCGAGCAGGGACTCTAAAGTGCAAAGGTGTGGTATAATCTGGTATTAAAGCCCCAGAAATATCACCAACAAGTGTGGAAGGAAAAGTGCGTAACGCGAAGTGTGGGTATACCCGACGATACCCTGCTTTATAAGTGGCCAACGAGAACGGTTTTCGAGCGTGGTTTTGTGCATTCGTCGCGGCACAACGAAAGTGAGGGCGTAAGGCAAGTGCAGGTAAGAATAACTGTTCGCGTTCGAGAAGCATTGCCTTAGAAACGTTTGCGGCTCAACGAAGTGGACGGTGGAAGAAGACACACCGATCAAACTAGCGGTTCGCGTTCGAGGCGTGCATAAGTGAACACCTGCGGCGCAACGAAAGTGTCGGCAAAGTGCGTGAGCGGTCAACGAACGGCGTGACATTAGCTGGTACAGGCAGCTGCAAAGTCACGGTCGCTTCGCACAGTGGGCTTCGACCGCGAAAATAAAAAAAAATTAAAATTGACTATTGTGTTGAGTGCGGAGTTGTCCCATCGGTTCTGGTCGACCGTATAAGCGTACAGTGGTGGGAAATAAAGGAAACAATGAAATGATTTTTTTTTTTGGAAAAGAAAATAAAATGAAATAAAAAAATAAAAAATAGAGTAACCGTGATAAACAGTGACTTGCTAACAGAATTTTTTTTTATACACCGAAAAAAAAAATCGTGATACCGTGGATCAGGAAAAAAAGAGATTCTTTTTATTTTTCGCAATAAAATAAAATAACCGCAACAAACAGTGGCCAGTTAACAGAAAAATTTTATTACACTGCAAAAAAAAAAAAAATACAAAATTAATTTCGCAATAAAATAAAATAACCGCAATAAACAGTGACCAGTTAACAAAGGGAAAAATTTTTTTTTATTACACTGCAAAAAAAAAATATATACATAAAATTCGTAATACCTTGGACAAAATTTTTTTTTTGTAATAAAAGGAATAACCGCGACAGACAGTGACAAGTTAAAAGTTTTTTTTACACCGGGAAAATTTTTTTTTTTAATTTTTGTAACAAAACGGTTACCGCGATAAACAGTTCCAGATCAAGGGTGCAAATTTTCGCGAAGCGGAACATATACGGCTCGAGACGGAATTTTTTTTTTGCTTCGGTTCGTTTTTTTTTGATTAGATGGAGAAACCCAAGACTATCGAGCCCACCCGAGTGGAGGTCGTAGAAAGCAGCAACCCTGGTGTGGGTGTGCAATGGGTCTACCACTGCCATAAGGAGGATCTAGAAGACATCGTCCGGGAGCTCGGATTGGAAAAGTGTGCCACGGTAACTGACTACCGGAAGCTGGTATGTACTTTCATAAGGCAAGGTGGTCATACCACCGATATATGGGCCCGGTTAGTGGAATGGGAGTTGCGGTTCGCAAAGATCCCAGTGTCGCCTACCCGGACTGCCACTTCTGTTGGAGGAATACGACCCAGGCAGAAATCTGAATCAGATGCGGCTATCCCATCAATACAGACCGGTGGCACGGAACATTTGCGTCCGCCCTCCAACAGTACGATTTATAATGAATTTTCCCCACAGAATACAGCATGTATCCCCGATATACGAGTAGGGTCGCCTCTGGCATCCGGGGAAGATACCCCGGTGAGACAGGTGAACCCCCATCTTAATTCTAGTGATAGCTACAGTACCCCTAGGAACGGGATGGTCGTCCCCGAACTAGTCCGGAAGTGGGGTATCCTGTTCAATGGGTGCACCGACCCATTAGTTTTCCTGGAGGCAATTGAGGACAGGGCGTTGTCATACGACATAGGCTTAGACCGGTTGCCGAGGGCAATGAGCGAGGCTCTAACGGGTAAGGCCGCGCGGTGGCTATCAATAAGTAGGCTAAGGGACGTGACTTGGGCGACATTTAAAGCCGAGTTCTTGGAGTTTTTTCTACCGCCCCAGTATTTCGACAGGTTAGAAGACAGTATCCGGGCACGACGGCAACATGATAACGAGCCGTTCAAGGACTTCTTGCTCGAGCTGCGGGGTATGATGTACCCCGCGTGGTACAGGGCAGAACAAGAATTGCATAGGGTATACGAGAGTTTGGCACCCGAGTACCGTTTGTACATTCGTAGAGGGGACTTCTCCTCTCTGGCGCAGCTAACTCAGATGGCAGCCGAGTACGAGAACGTAAGTCAACAAAGTCGCGAGCGTGCAGCACGAGGTAGGACCGGGGGTAGTAGGTATTCGGACGGATTAGCCGGTGAGGTAGCCCCCGCCAAACATTTTAATCCTTTCCGGACGCAACCACAGCCAGGGTCAAGCGGTAACGTGGGGAATACGCCACCGCTTGGGTATACGGGAGTAATTTCAAACGGGATGATCACCCAAGAGCAGTCGAGGGCTCTAGGCGGGAAGAGGCTTTGCTACAACTGTTCGCAAGAGGGTCATTTTTCCAGGGAGTGCCCCAATCCACGGGTACAGCTTTGTCGGCAGTGTGGGGCCAAGGGGGTCAATACCAGCCAGTGTTGTCAACAGTCAAGGGCGGGAAACGATATGCGGCACCATCCGGGACGGGACCCGATGGGAGCCGACGTGAACCAGTCCCGAACCTAGAATATCCTTTAAGAGTGGAAGACGGGCGGATAGTCGCTACTGTAAGAGTCGGGGACCAAGTAGCGACTGCGACAGTAGATACAGGGGCGACTAGGAGTTTTATTAGTGAGGAGTTTTCCCGCAAGGTGACCAGCGGGGGCGTGATGCTGGACGCCTGCGCGAAAATTCGCCTAGCCGATGGGTCCACCTTAGAGGTAAAGAAGCTATTGAGGGTAAAAGTTGGTCTAGCGGGGACAGAGGTCACGGTGAGTATGCTCGTGATGCCCTCGATGCTAGACAACATTATACTAGGGATAGACTTTTTGTGCCGGGTGGGGACGACCATCGAATGTGGCAAGGCTAGGTTAATTTTGGAAGCTGTGGAAGTACCAGATATAGAGGAGGAGCAGGTCCTAATGGAACGTGAGCCAGTTGTGAGCAAACCGGAGGAGGACGGCGTATCAGTTCAGGAGAAGGATGCCCCTGGGGCACCTCAGCCCAGCATCGCCGTGGGAACGGTTCGAGGAGACAACGTGGACGCGACAACGGCAGGAGTACAACGGTTCGGCGAGGTAGGAGGGTGCGTCATACCCGGCCCCGCAATAACACCGGTGGAAAATGTTGAAATCAAGGATAACGAGTGGCCAGAGGATTTGGAACTAGAGATAAAGGAAATACTGAAAGCGGAATTGGTTCTCTTTGACGAGCTGCAAGGGTTGTCTCACGTAGCCGAGCACCGGATCATCATGAAGGACAAAGGAAGGAACTATAACCTCAGGAGAAGAGAATGGCGACCAGGACTTAATACTTTGGTGCTACTAAGAGCACACCAACTCTTTAAAGCCAGTGAAGGTTTCGCGGCGAAACTCGCTCCCAAGTTCGATGGCCCGTTCCTCGTAAAAAGGTTCGTATCACCGAATATCGTGCGATTGGTAAAAGAAGGGCAAAGAAAGAGCAAACTCGCCAGCATTGCGCAACTGAAGCCATTCTATGAAGAGGGAGAGGAGCACGGAGAAGATGACCAGCCCGACCGAGCGTCTGACAAAGAGCAGACTTGTCACAGTTTTAATTAATCCCTTTATTCTCTTTTGATTAACACTAACCAAAATTTGAATTCATAAATTAAGACTAACCGATTGTGTTCATAAACCCACAGAATACCTAAGATGAGCGACCAATTCCCTTATGTGATCAGCAGCGGCGGTGAGGGTGACAGAGCCGCCAATCCAGGGGCAGGTATTACCGCCGAAAATGTGGGCGATACGCCCCACAAATTGGGCTGTTTTCTGGACGAGGACGAGCTGACCGACGCCGCGGTCGCGGCCATATCAGAGGCGTTGGAAAATTGTGCTTTGAGAGCCCACCGTTCCAGGTTCAAGGTGGAGGTGAACGGGGAGCTACACGGCGTGACATGGAACGCGTGCGGACACGTAACTGTCACGCTACCCAAGAAAGGGGGGGGGGGGGGGGGGTGTGAAGTAGGCCGCGTCGGCCCCTTCACAAATAGTTATATTTATTATATTTATAGTTTTTAAGTCGCAAGAAGCGCATCGGTTGTTTGAGTTACCTGTACTTTATTGAAAGTTTTTAAGTCGCAAGAAGCGCAGGGATTATTCGAGTTGTAGGTATAGTTTTGTTAGACGCAAGGAGTGCGCAGTATTTATATTTAATAAACGCAAGGAGCGTAAAGTATTTAGATTTATCGGATGTACTTATTTTTGATTGACGCCTAACGCCTATGAATTTAAATATAACCGCCAGCTGCGATCATCAAATCCACCACGGTCACGAGCAAGTGTGGGGAGTGGCAAAATCTGCAACTTGGGCCGAAGCCGAAGCGTGGGCGCGGGAGTTATGTTTGACCTCCGCAAGTGAGCAGACGCGTACGCGAGAGGGAGAAAAGAAAGGTTAGGTTATAAGGACAGAAAGGGGAGTTGCGATTGATATATGGAAGTGAGCAGACGCGTACGCGCTTAAAGGTAGTTGACGAGTTAGTAGCAAAGATATAGGGTTTAGTAAATATAAGTTAAGAGGGGATAGATCGCGGTAGTTCATATATATAAGTATATATATGTAGTTAGGTTTAGGCTTTCTTGTGCACATAACCTTTTATAGGAATTGAATAAATTGGTCACCGGTAAATCCGTGACCCAGTGGAGTGCATTTGCTGTGTGTTTTCTTTCTTTCTATTTCTCTTCTTTGGGTTTTTTTTTGTACACGCGCGCCCGCGAGTTAAGCTGAGTCGCTTTATACTCTGGCTGCTGAGTGTGCCGGCTGTCGCGTTGGTGTCGACGCCAGCGTTTCCCTTTCCAACTTGTAAAACCGCGCGCGTTATAGTCCCACCAAAATACATAAATATTCTTGTATGGTGTACCTGGCCGGACTGAGTTTATACCCTTGGCTAAATTACTCCTTTACAATGAATCGTTGCAGCAAGGGAAAAGTGTTGAAAGACTTAAAATGTCTCTACTATCTGCCTCACTGCATTTTCTTTGCAAGAAATGCAAACATGATCTGGGCCCTGTTTTACTATTCTATTGAATGCGACTATTAAGGCATCTAAATTAATGCCTATCGCCTGACGCCTATCCTCTGAAAAGGTATTCGCACGTTGCTCTCTGTTCTGTTCTCTTTGTGACATATTTCTTTGAGCTTGAAGAACCGCCTCTCGTGCTAAAAGTCGAGCAGTTCGCCTTGCACCTGTGTTTCGTGCCTGTTCAATAATTCTACGTACGCGATTGTACCTAACTTGAGCCCTCTGAATTCTATCCCGTGCACGCTCTAAAATTCTCTCTCCAATGTCAGTTCGTCGATTAGCGTGCTGTACAGTGTTTTGTTGCTGTTCGTTTGCTCTATATACAGGGTCTCGTCGACGCCTCGAGCGGCGTAAAGTATCGTTTGTTTGCTCAAGTTGTCTGAGTGAAGAATCTGTCCGGCGCACTGCACGTCGAGCAGTGTCTTGTCCCTGTTCGTCTGCCCGAAATTCTGGGTCTCGTCGACGCCTCGAACGGCGTAAAGTATCGTTTGTTTGCTCAAGCTGTCTGAGTGAAGAATCTGTCCGGCGCACTGCATGTCGAGCAGTGTCTTGTCCCTGTTCGTCTGCCCGAAATTCTGGGTCTTGTCTACGCCTCGATCGACGTAAAGTATCGTTTGTTTGCTCAAGCTGTCTGAGTGAAGAATCTGTCCGGCGCACTGCACGTCGAGTAGTGTCTTGTCCCTGTTCGTCTGCCCTGAAATTCTGGGCCTTGTCTACGCCTCGATCGGCGTAAAGTATCGTTTGTTTGCTCAAGCTGTCTGAGTGAAGAATCTGTCCGGCGCACTGCACGTCGAGCAGTGTCTTGTCCCTGTTCGTCTGCCCGAAATTCTGGGTCTTGTCTACGCTCTACTTGGGATAAACTATTACTTATTCTTTCTTGCTCAGCGTAGTCACGGTCAGACCTATTCAACAGATTTCTTGTTCTATTCCTACGAGACCTAGTGGCTGCTGAAACTCTGTTTACTCTAGGCATAGTTGGTCAAGTTTTGTCAAGGGTAGGTGAAAAAAATATATTTATTGTATATAAAGCTGTAAAAAATAATAATAATTTATAAATCTGTAAAAAATAATAATGGATTTGGAATCTGTAACAAATAATATCGATATACTATAAAGCTGCAACAAATAATAATGATATATAACTGTAAAAACAAAAATTTTTTAAAAAATTATATGAAGTCTTGAAAAAGACTTAAAGATTTGAAAACAAAAATCAAAGAATACTTGCGTTTTTATTCCAAATCCTTTTTGTGGAGGGATAGTTAACACGCGAATCATTTGTAAATAATTACCTAAAAAAACACAGTAAATTACTTAGCACAATCACAAAAATAATCACAGTAAATTTTGTATACAACCGTACGGAACAAAAGTTTGCAGTTAACTAAATCAGCGCCTGTCGTAAGGCCATTCAAGAAGTCTGATTTTCAGCCTTTTTTTGCATAATGCCAAGTCTTGACCTTTTTATTGAAAACTTTCCCAAAAAAGGTTTTAAGTTAAAAACACCCCCTAGTAGGCAAGTATTATCAGGTAGATTACAAAGTGGAAGTTCTGATGCAAAAGGTTTTTTTTTAGTTCATACGTATTGTGGCTAACACAGGTACTGGTGTGTACCAGGTCGTTCAAAGCGGCCAAGTTTCTTATTCATTACCAACCTTAGATTTTAGGAAAAATCCCAGGCCCGCGACATTTGCTTAACAAAAGAACCCTTTTACCTTATTGAGCAATAGATCTGCATGTGGGTTAAAACCCACTTCGCACGCACCTAACGCTGCACTTTTGGGACACAAAGTGTACGTTTGCCTGCATATCAAGAAAACGCTTGTGCCTCCAGCTATCTGGTTTGGCTTTTGCGATTATACTTTTTGGCATACCATCGGTGTTTTTAAGCCGGTTATAGTGAAAATTTTAGAGATGATCAATATAATGTAGGAATCTTTAAAAATTACTTCAATTTTTAAATTGTTCACGATTTTTCTGTAATCAGTTACATGTGTGTTTCGAAAACAGGAAGAGTTCTTGTTAACAATGTTATAAGAGAGTTTAAATTTGAAACCATTTCATGGGCTAGGGGTATAAAAGTGAATGCACTACTGCATACTGACTTAACTTCAATCGATTAAATTCAATATCTCCGGTGTTTCTCAACCGATTTGGACGAAATTTTCAGGAAAGTTCTATCATTACCCATTACTTCAACCCTCATTTTTAGATTTTCCAAATTCAATATTTTTTGTTATCGATATTACGTGTATATCGGAAACCAGAATAGTTATCGATAATTTGAAGCAAACTTGTTCTGCTCATGGTATAGGAGAACTTAAATACAAAATCAGAAGTCTCTAGCTTTTGTAGTCTCTGAGATCCACGCGTTCATACAGATGGACAGACAGACAGACGGACAGACAGACGGACAGACGGACATGGCTATATCGTCTCGGCTGTTGATGCTGATCAAGAATATATATACTTTATGGGGTCGGAGATGCTTCCTTCTGCCTGTTACATACTTTTGCACAAAACCATTATACCCTTATTTACCCATTTTATGGGTTAAGGGTATAAATAGGAACACATTTTCTCGAATAGCTTATCAAAAATCATTTTTTTCATGAACGCGTTTGGCAAAAGTGAAATATGTAATCGATAGAGAATACTTCAAAGATTATGGATCCAAAAGATTTTTTAAATCGGTTAATAATTATGGGTGGTAGAGAGAGGGTTATACCAATATTGCTTGCTTACCTAGCTAACTCAAAAATATGGTATAAAGTGCAAAATATGTCACTTGATGGCAACAGTTATTTCATAACTTCATAAGAGGAAACACTTGTTGTTTATTGCTGCGAACAATAAGAAATTTTCAGATTGAATAGTATTTTTCAATATAATTCACGAAATTTTGATAAATAAGCGCAATAATGGATTTAACAAATTCAAAGATTTTAACTTTTTCGTGCTTCTGAAAATACTAACGATTTTCAAGTGGCATTGCCTAAAGAGATTGGCGTACTCGAAAACGCTAGTTGTGCGCTTCAGACACAAATACAATTCATTCACGCGAACTTGAAGCGAAAATGGAACTTGGTCCATAGAACCATGTCGGCTTTCATAAAAAAGCATGAAAATTGGTTGGAGGAATGTACAACATTCGGATATTCAGAACAGGAAGAAGTTTACCCATCGACTAGCCGAGGAAGAGGAAGGCCGCAAAAAAGTATGGAAGAGTGTTCATGTGTTACAAGGAAACGTAAGCTTGAGGATGCTACGGATAGCTTAACAGCTGAACATCTGTCGGAAGCACTTTCATCCAAGTATATGAAGGAACAAGAGAGGACAAGATCGACAATTACGAAAGCTGTGCAGGTCGCCAGTCCTTTACGGCTGTATAGGATTAAGGAAAGTATTCCCACGCCTCCAAACTCAGTCGGAATTAAGTACACTCACGAAGAAGCGTTTTCCCTATTTATGGACTTGGGACTGACTAAGGAGAAATATGATATTTTACGCAGCTCCTTAAAAAAACATAACGTCAAAGTTCTTCCCGGATATAAAAAAATTGTATTTGCCAAAAAGGAAGCAGTGCCACCTAATACAATAGTAACAGAGACATCTGTAGAAGTAAAACTCCAGGATTTAATGGATCACACTGCTAGGCGTATAGTTGAAAGTTTGCCTGATGGAGAGGTCGAGCTTCTTCCTGAAAATCTGACTCTACTCAATAAGTGGGGATGTGATGGATGGTCTGGACAAAGCATTTACAAACAAATTATACAGACAGATGACGAAACTATTTCTGATGAAAATATGTTTATGGCTTCTGTAGTTCCCTTACGCCTTAGGAGTGAAACTTCTGAACATTGGAAAAATCGCCGACCATCATCGATTCATTATTGTCGCCCTATTTTCTTCAAATATGCGAAGGAGTCGTCAGAATTGATTAAATCAACTGTAACCGACATACAAAATCAAATTAGCCAACTGAAGCCTACTGTTTTTCAAACCAAGAGTGGAAAAACATTCACGGTGAAGTTTGATTTCTTCCTGACAATGATTGATGGAAAAGTCTTAAATGAAATTACAAACACCTCCTCAACATTGAGGTGTCCCATTTGTAAAAAAACTCAAAAAGACTTTCACAGTTTAGACGACTCAACGGGTGAGGAGAACTGCTACGAATATGGAATTTCTCCGTTGCATTGCAGAATAAAGTGTATGGAATTTATTCTGAAGCTCGCGTACACACTTCCTCGGCCAGGAGAAACAAAAACGGATAATACGCCTCGTGAGGATATACAGAGAAGAACGGAAGTTATACAAGCTGAGTTCTCTCGGAAGCTAGGAATAAAAGTTGACTGTCCAAAGCACGGATACGGGAATACGAATTATGGAAATACTTCGAGGAGATTTTTTGAAAATGATCAAATAACAACTTTGATAACAGGTGTTCATAATGAGATCATTAAAAGGTTTGATGTTATCCTAAATGTTATAAACTGCAAAGAAATGATAGATGGTGCAAAATTTGGCGAATACGCATCAAAAACAGCTCAACTTTTGACTGGATTGTATCCTCAGAAAAAACTAACCCCCACGGTACATAGTATTTTGGCTCATGGAAAGGACTTAATAGAATATCAGTGCTTACCTATTGGAGAGCTGTCCGAAGAAGCACAGGAATGTTAAAACAAGGACTACAAGAGGTTCAGATACACTAATACGTGCAAAATTTCTCGGGTGCGACAAAATGGAGACCTTTTCAACATGCTGGCAGCCTCATCGGATCCACTTCTTGCATCGCTGAGACATGTGCGATCACGAAAGGATTTGGAAGATAGCAACTATAGTTCCGAAATGTTGAGTTTATTAGATGTTAACCTTACTAACATTAATGTTGATGATTATTTGGTTGAAAATCAGCCATCGATAGCAAATATTAAAAATTAACCTCAAAAAATCACCCAAAAATTATGTATTATGTATTTAAGTTAGAAAATCGAATAAAAACAACAAAAAATGCGAAATAGTCATTGAAGTGAATAAAAACAAACGTTTTTAATTGGAATTTTACAGGTAAAATGTGCTGGAAATATTTCTTGACTTTGACCTTGAATATTTAAGCACCACGGATACCTAGCACTCTTGGCGAACATTCATTTTAAATTATTAATTGCTATTATCAATTGCTTTTTAAATTTTTGAAATCGCTTCATTAGTTTAGAAGATATGATTTTTGATAAGCTAAATGAGCAAAGGCCCCACTGTGCATCGCTTAGCGGCAGGGTAAGTAGCACAGATCTTGCGTTTTTTATACCATTAACCCATTAAATGGGTAAAAAGGGTAAAATGGTTTCGTGCAAAAGTATGTAACAGACAAAAGGAAGCATCTCCGACCCCATAAAGTCTATATATTCTTGATCAGCATCACCAGCCGAGACCATATAGCCATGTCAGTCTGTCCGTTCTTCTGTCCGACTGTCCGTCTGTATGAACGCGTGGATCTCAGAGACTAAAAGAGCTAGAGACTTCAGATTTTGAATATTAGTTCGCCTATACCATGAGCAGAACAGATTTTTTCAAATTATCGATAACTATTCTGGTTTCCGATATGCCCATGGAATCGATAGCAAAAATATAGAATTTGGAAAACATAAAAATGAGGGTTGAAATAATGGATAACGATAGAACTTTTCTTAAAATTTCGTCCAAATCGGCTAAGAAACACCGGAAATATCGATTTTAATCGATTGAAGTTAAGTCAGTATACCAAAGTCTTTTAAAAATGTAATTTATTTATTGCAACTGGGTTCAGGGTATCTTCAAGTCGGGCTCTCCCGACTAGAGCCTTCTTACTTGTTCACATTGGTTTCACGATTTTCAACTTCAGCGTTCTCATCACAAGCATTTAAATTACAAAACAAAAATTCCGAACAAGGCTGCAATTTCTTTCGAAGAAGTTTGCTTTCTTTGGGCTTCATCTGAAGTTTTAAGTAAGGTTGACTGACGATTAGCAATCTCAACGTTTGTCCATTGAACTATTTCGCCTATGATCTCTGGTGTGATAAAAACTTCGAAGCACTTCAGAGGGTCTGTTACATTTCTGCATGCGCGTGTTTGTCCCCGAGCTTGATGAACAATGTGTAGACTAGAGATGGGATCGGGAAAGAAATTGCTTCCCATCCCATCCTGTCCCGAAATAAAATTCGCTTTTCCTATCCCGATTGTCCTGAAACTTTAGTGTCTATCCCACGGGTCCCGACATATTTCCGAAATTTTTTTTTTCAAATAAGTGTGTACATAGACTTTTTTTTTAATATATAATCTTACTTTAAATTTAAAAATTTTTGTTTTAAAACAATATTCTCTCTCAAAGTTAATTCCAATTAATCGAGTTCGTTTCTCTTTCAAAATTCTACTGGAAGTAGGAAAAACCCTTTCGCTGGTGGCAGAAAACGTTGGAACGTTGAGCACTTGCCTGGAGACATTGTTGTCAAAATGTTAAAATATCGCAATTTTTATACTCGATACCGAAGGTAAAGAGTATATTGAGTTTGTGCAATGTCCGTCATGGTGTCAATCCGTCTGTTTGTCTGTCCGTCTGTATGAACGCAACTTTTTTCCACACCCTTCAAGCTAGAGACTTGAAACTTTCCAATTCTCTTTATCTATGGGATAGTAAATTAAAGGGGCAAAATTGGGGGCTGGCAAATCGATAAAATACATAACTCAAAACCGATATATACACATATTTCACACATTCTTACAGCTAAAACAACCAACTTTGGTAAGAAGATAGCTACTATAAGCCACCAAAAAACTGTATAAAAGATTATGGAGCCACGCCTACCCATTCCGCCCCCAGCCACCCCGCATTTTAAAGTAAAAAAAGTCTATATCTCCCACAGTTTTTGAGCTAGAGCCACCAAATTTGGTGCCAAGATAGGCGATGATGACCCCCCAAAAACTGCATCAAAAGTTTGGATGCCACAACCACCGATACTGCCCTAGCCGCCCCTATCCACCCCAACACTTTGTACACTTTCCACACCTTTTACAAACTTTTAGCTAGAGCCACCAAATTTGGTATCAAGAAAGCAATTGACATTCCACATAGATCTGCATCAATACTTTGGCTGCCACGCCCACACATACCGCCCCCAGCCCCCTTTTCCCCACTTTTTAGAATTTTCGAGCTTGAGTCACCAAATTTGGTATGAAGATAGCAATTGACATTCCACAATGATCTGCATCACAAATTTGGATGCCAAGCCCACCCATCCCACCCCCAGCCCCCCTCTCGATACTTATTACAAACTTTGAGCTAGAGTCACCAAATTTGGTATGAAGATAGCAATTGACATTCGACAAAGATCTGCATGAAAAATTTAGATGCCACGCCCACCCATACTGCCCCCAGCCCCCTTTACCCCACCTTTTACAAACTTCGAGCTAGAGTCACCAAATTTGGTTTGAAGATAGCAATTGACATTCGACAAAGATCTGCATGAAAAATTTGGATGCCACGCCCACCCATACTGCATCCCAGCCCCCTTTTCCCCACCTTTTACAAACTTCGAGCTAGAGTCACCAAATTTGGTATGAAGATAGCAATTGACATTCGACAAAGATCTGCATGAAAAATTTGGATGCCACGCCCACACATACTGCCCCAAGTCCCCTCTTCCACACCTTTTACAAACTTCGAGCTAGAGTCACCAAATTTGGTGTGAAGATGGCAATTGACATTCGACAAAGATCTGCATCAAACATTTGGATGCCACGCCCACCCAAACTGCCCCCAGCCCCCTTTTCATCACCTTTTACAAACTTCGAGCTAGAGTCACCAAATTTGGTATGAAGATAGCAATTGACATTCGACAAAGATCTGCATGAAAAATTTGGATGCCACACTCACCCATACCACCCCCAGCCCCCCTTTCCACAACTTTTACAAACTTCGAGCTAGAGTCACAAATTCGGTATAAAGAAAGCAATTGACATTCGACAAAGATCTGCATCAAAACTTTGATTGCCACGCCAACCCAAACTGCCCCCAGCCCCCTTTCTCACCACCTTTTACAAACTTCGAGCTAGAGTCACCAAATTTGGTATGAAGATAGCAATTGACATTCGACAAATATCTGCATAAAACATTTGGATGCCACGCCCACACATACTGCCCCCAGTCCCCTCTTCCCCACCTTTTACAAACTTCTAGCTAGAGTCACCAAATTCCGTATAAAGATAGCAATTGACATTCCACAATGATCTGCATCAAAAATTTGGATGCCAAGCCCACCCATACCACCCCCAGCCCCCCTCTCGATACTTTTTACAAACTTTGAGCTAGAGTCACCAAATTGGGTATGAAGATAGCAATTGACATTCGACAAAGACCTGCATGAAAAATTTGGATGCCACGCCCACCCATACTGCCCCCAGCCCCCTTTTCCCCACCCTTTACAAACTTCGAGCTAGAGTCACCAAATTTGGTATGAAGATAGCAATTGACTTTCGACAAAGATCTGCATAAAACATTTGGATGCCACGCCCACACATACTGCCCCCAGCCCCCTTTTCCCCACCTTTTACAAACTTCGAGCTAGAGTCACCAAATTTGGTATGAAGATAGCAATTGACATTCGACAAAGATCTGCAGTAAAAATTTGGATGCCACACCCACCCATACCGCCCCCAGCTCCCCCGTACTCCACCTTTTACAAACTTCGAGCTAGAGTCACCAAATTCCGTATAAAGATAGCAATTGACATTCCACAATGATCTGCATCAAAAATTTGGATGCCAAGCCCACCCATACCACCCCCAGCCCCCCTCTCGATACTTTTTACAAACTTTGAGCTAGAGTCACCAAATTGGGTATGAAGATAGCAATTGACATTCGACAAAGACCTGCATGAAAAATTTGGATGCCACGCCCACCCATACTGCCCCCAGCCCCCTTTTCCCCACCCTTTACAAACTTCGAGCTAGAGTCACCAAATTTGGTATAAAGAAAGCAATTGACATTCGACAAAGATCTGCATGAAAAATTTGGATGCCACGCCCACACATACCGCCCCCAGCCCCTTTCCCCACTTATTATAATTTTCGAGCTAGAGTCACCAAATTTGGTATGAAGATAGCAATTGACATTCCACAATGATCTGCATCACAAATTTGGATGCAAAGCCCACCCATCCCACCCCCAGCCCCCCTCTCGATACTTTTTACAAACTTCGAGCTAGAGCCACCAAATTCCGTATAAAGATAGCAATTGACATTCGACAAAGATCTGCATCAAACAATTTGATGCCACGCCCACCCAAACTGCCCCCAGCCCCCTTTTCACCACCTTTTACAAACTTCGAGCTAGAGTCACCAAATTTGGTATGAAGATAGCAATTGACATTCGACAAAGATCTGCAGTAAAAATTTGGATGCCACACCCACCCATACCGCCCCCAGCTCCCCCGTACTCCACCTTTTACAAACTTCGAGCTAGAGTCACCAAATTTGGTATGAAGATAGCAATTAACATTCGAAAACGATCTGCATGAAAAATTTGGATGCCACGCCCACCCATACTGCCCCCAGCCCCCTTTTCCCCACTTTTTACAAACTTCGAGCTAGAGTCACCAAATTTGGTATGAAGATAACAATTGAATTCGACAAAGATCTGCATGAAAAATTTGGATGCCACACTCACCCATACCACCCCCAGCCCCCCTTTCCACACCTTTTACAAACTTCGAGCTAGAGTCACCAAATTTGGTATGAAGATAGCAATTAACATTCGACAAAGATCTGAATGACAAATTTTGATGCCATGCCCACCCATACTGCCCCCAGCCCCCTTTTCCCCACTTTTTACAAACTTCGAGCTAGAGTCACCAAATTCCGTATAAAGATAGCAATTGACGTTCGACAAAGATTTGCATCAAACATTTTGATGCCACGCCCACCCAAACTGCCACCAGCCCCCTTTTCACCACCTTTTACAAACTTCGAGCTAGAGTCACCAAATTTGGTATGAGGATAGCAATTGACATTCGACAAAGATCTGCATCAAACATTTGGATGCCACGCCCACCCAAACTGCCCCCAGCCCCCTTTTCACCGTCTTTTACAAACTTCGAGCTAGAGTCACCAAATTTGGTATGAAGATAGCAATTGACATTCGACAAAGATCTGCATGAAAAATTTGGATGCCACACTCACCCATACCACACCCAGCCCCCCTTTCCACACCTTTTACAAACTTCGAGCTAGAGTCACCAAGTTCGGTATAAAGAAAGCAATTGACATTCGACAAAGATTTGCATGAAAAGTTTGGATGCCACGCCCACACATACCGCCCCCAGCCCCTTTCCCCACTTATTATAATTTTCGAGCTAGAGTCACCAAATTTGGTATGAAGATAGCAATTGACATTCCACAATGATCTGCATCACAAATTTGGATGCAAAGCCCACCCATCCCACCCCCAGCCCCCCTCTCGATACTTTTTACAAACTTCGAGCTAGAGTCACCAAATTCCGTATAAAGATAGCAATTGACATTCGACAAAGATCTGCATCAAACATTTTGATGCCACGCCCACCCAAACTGCCCCCAGCCCCCTTTTCACCACCTTTTACAAACTTCGAGCTAGAGTCACCAAATTTGGTATGAAGATAGCAATTGACATTCGACAAAGATCTGCAGTAAAAATTTGGATGCCACACCCACCCATACCGCCCCAGCTCCCCCGTACTCCACCTTTTACAAACTTCGAGCTAGAGTCACCAAATTTGGTATGAAGATAGCAATTAACATTCGAAAAAGATCTGCATGAAAAATTTGGATGCCACGCCCACCCATACTGCCCCCAGCCCCCTTTTCCCCACTTTTTACAAACTTCGAGCTAGAGTCACCAAATTTGGTATGAAGATAGCAATTGACATTCGACAAAGATCTGCATGAAAAATTTGGATGCCACACTCACCCATACCACCCCCAGCCCCCCTTTCCCCACCTTTTACAAACTTCGAGCTAGAGTCACCAAATTTGGTATGAAGATAGCAATTAACATTCGACAAAGATCTGAATGACAAGTTTTGATGCCATGCCCACCCATACTGCCCCCAGCCCCCTTTTCCCCACTTTTTACAAACTTCGAGCTAGAGTCACCAAATTCCGTATAAAGATAGCAATTGACATTCGACAAAGATCTGCATCAAACATTTGGATGCCACGCCCACCCAAACTGCCCCCAGCCCCCTTTTCACCACCTTTTACAAACTTCGAGCTAGAGTCACCAAATTTGGTATGAGGATAGCAATTGACATTAGACAAAGATCTGCATCAAACATTTGGATGCCACGCCCACCCAAACTGCCCCCAGCCCCCTTTCTCACCGTCTTTTACAAACTTCGAGCTAGAGTCACCAAATTTGGTATGAAGATAGCAATTGACATTCGACAAAGATCTGCATGAAAAATTTGGATGCCACACTCACCCATACCACACCCAGCCCCCCTTTTCCACACCTTTTACAAACTTCGAGCTAGAGTCACCAAGTTCGGTATAAAGAAAGCAATTGTTATTCGACAAAGATCTGCATGAAAAATTTGGATGCCACGCCCACTCATACCGCCCCCAGCTCCCCCGTTCTCCACCTTTTACAAACTTCGAGCTAGAGTCACCAATTTTGGTATGAAGATAGCAATTAACATTCGACAAAGATCTGAA
>JARNME010000480.1:0-14845 GCA_030179655.1 Scaptomyza flava | reverse complement strand
GTCGAGAATGCACGGCATTTACGGTGCCCGGTCGAGGGCTATTCCAATGGCGAGTCATGCCATTTGGACTGCACTCGGCCGGTGCAACTTTCCAGAGAGCTTTGGATGCGGTAATCGGCCCAGAGATGGAGCCTCACGCGTTCGGCTACCTGGCCGATATAATCGTGAACAGCGCAACGAAGGAACAGCATTTGGAGAACTTAAATGAAGTCTTTCGCTGGCTGAGGGCAGAAAATCTGAAGCTAAACAGGAAAAAGTGCTCGTTCTTCCGCAGGAAATTGGTCTACCTAGCACACCTGGTAAGCGTCGAAGGAATTCAGACGGATCCATCGAAGGTCGAAGCAATAAGCAATCTGAAGGCCCCGACGAACTTGAAGGAGCTCAGACGTTGCCTAGGAATGGCGTCCTGGTACAGGCGCTTCGTGCCCAACTTCACAACGGTGGTACATCCGATGACACTCCTGCTGAAGAAGGCTAAGAATGGTCGTGGAATGCGGACCAACAAACGCCATTAGACAGCTTAAAACACTGTCTGACGGCCGCTCCCGTTCTCGCGTGTCCCGATTTTTCCGAGAAGTTTACGTTGCAAACGGATGCCAGCGACTACGGCCTAGGAGCAGTGTTGACGCAGACCATCGACCAACAAGAGCGAGTCATCGCCTACGCAAGTCGGAAGCTATCCAAGGCCGAGGAAAACTATTCGGCAACCGAAAAGGAACGCCTGGAAATAGTTTGGTCGATCGGAAGCTGAAATGCTATCTAGAGGGATATCGTTTCGATGTAGTGACGGACCATATGGCATTAAAGTGGTTGGATTCAATAGAGAGCCCGTCGGGAAGAATCGCGCGCTGGGCGTTAGAGCTTCAGCAGTACCAGTTTGATGTACGGTACAGGAAAGGAAAGCTCAACGTGTAGCGGATGCATTGTCGCGAGATCCGTTGGAAAAACTCCAGCAAGTCGTATTCCAGCAATCCCCAGGGAAGTGGATTCAAGGAATGAGGGACAAAGTCGCTAAGGAGCCAGCTAACTATGCGGATTACGTCGAGGAGAATGGACAGCTGTACCGACACCTGGGTCACCGTGCGGACGATGAGGACTACATCCCATGGAAGTTGTGCGTCGACGAAGAACATAGGAAAACAGTGTTAAACGAATGCCACGATGCACCGACGGCAGGACACCATGGGATCCGCAAGACGATAATGAGGCTATCGCAGCGTTACTACTGGCCGGGTATGTTTCGGGACGCATCCAAATCCGTCAAATGCTGCGAGACATGTCAGAAATTCAAGACGGAGCAGAGGAAGCCAGCCGGATACATGCTGACCCGCCAGGCGGCAGAACAAATGGCCATTCTGTGCGCGGATTTTGTGGGCCCCCTACCGCGATCAAAACAAGGCAACACGATGCTGTTGGTGTTTCACGACGCGTATACGAAGTGGGCACATGCAAAAGGCCTGCCGCGAGCGCATTTTATGCCGGTTCGGGGTACCCAAAAGGTTTGTCTGCGACAACGGAGTGCAGTTCGCAAGTCGGAATTTCAAAGAATTTCTGAGTTCGCTGGGCGTGGAGAGGGAACATACCGCCCCGTACTGCCCGCAGGAAAACCCGACTGAGAGGACTAACAGGACGGTGAAGACGATGATTGCCCAATACATATCTGGAAATCAAAGTTCGTGGGATCAGTTAATTCCAGAAATATCACTAGCCGTCAACTCAAGCATTGCGGATTCGACTGGATTCTTTCCAGCATTCTTGATGCAAGGAAGGGAACCGCGTCTGCCATCCACATTATATGAGGAGAAGACACCAGGCACGGGAAACACGCCGCAAACGCCGGAGGAGAAAGCAAATAGGCTGAAGGAAGTGTTCGACATAGCAAGAAGTAACCAGCAGCGTTATCAAAAGATCAGGGCAGGAGTTATACGGTGGGTTCGCAGCGAAATTGGCCGCGAAATACGACGGACCCTTCATCGGGAAGAAGTTCGTGTCACCAAACGTTGTACGTCTCGCAAAAGTCGGAGAACGCAAGAGGAAAACTGCCAGCATCTCACAACTAAAATCCATCCACCGAGAAAACGACGACCACGAAACGAATCATCAACAAGAGAAGGAATCAGGCGAAAACCACTCAACGACCTCAAAACGCTACGAAAGTCGCGGGTTTGTTTTTTCTCGTCGCTTTCGTGAATTTTTTTTTTTCTATAAAAAAAAAAAAATTCACTAACAACTAATTTTGCCAAATGTATAAAAGCAAGATTTTAGCAGCCACATTCCAAAGGAGAGGGGAGAGAACACGTCATTGTGGGGTGCCTCTCTTGACGGCCCTGAAAATGGTCGAAGACCCCAGTGTGCCCCTGACGATCCTGCATTTGAGCAGTTGATCAATCAGTTCCACAATGCGGTGTCCAACCCCAACTCCAACAAAGCCTCGGTGATTGCGCCCGGAACGACGTTGTTGAAAGCGCCCTCAATGTCTAGAATGGCTATAAGGGAGTACTCCTTGCAGTGGAGTGCCTTTTCTACTGTTTTCACCGATTCAGTACATTTGCCTTTTTGGTTAGTATGTTGTGCTTAAGAGAAGTGATCGATCTTGATCGAGTCTCTGATATGTATACTCAGCACCAACACCTTTTAGTGTCTTTAGTAGAAAAGATGTAAGACTGATTAGACGGGAGTCCTTTGAGATTGTATGTGATGACACAAAACTAAGTTTTTAATAGAGCAAGTAGAAGTGGCACTGTGTATTAAGTTGGAAAGATCGTTATAATAGAACACAGAATACGAAAAGGGTTATGAAGAGCATAATTAGAATTACAAGTTTGAAGACATATACAGGGGTGCCACAGAAAACGTCAGTGAAATTTGATTCCGCCAGAAGCAAAAACGTTTTAAAATTTTCACGGTGCCACAGAGCTCCGAGTGATTTCATTTACTTAGTGTGTGCACAAACCTTATCGGACTTGGCTGCTAAGGGTTGACACCACGCCAGATTAAATTAGCCAAGTGTTTGTTTAGCACCTTTTGTAGTCTAAACATATCAGAATAAAGGGCTTTCAACTGGTTTCATATTTTATTAACATTTTTTAATGTTTTTGTACAGAAGTTGATTGTTTTTAGCAAATAAACACACAAGAAACCATTTAAATTTGGGCGGGGAAAACATTAAAAGATATTCGGCAACTCTAGAAGCTACTTGCCAACTGTCTGGCAACAATTTCCGCCTGACAACAATCAGCTGTTCATAAATCATCCCCAAATTGTTTTAAACAGAAGTTGTTTTAAATTGAATATTCCGTTAGCGAGATTATTGGCCTTAGAAGAGCTCCGGCAGCAGAAAATTAGGAAAGAAACCATACAGCGAAGGCTTCTCAGATGCGCATCTGATCCGTTTTCGCAATCTGACAATACGTATGTGGTTTTTCTGCATTTCTTCATTATCTTATGCTAATTAATTTAATTTCAATAGTTTCCAGTATAATTATCGTGTTGACAAGAGGACCTTCCGAAAGATCCTCAATGTAATCGAGGGAGATATTCCATCTTCTTCGATTTCACCAATCCTGCAATTGGCGACTGCATTGCGTTTTCTAGGAGTTGGGTCGTTTCAACGAGCGATAGGGAAGGACACGGATTTGTCAATGTCGAGGCAATCTGTTGGAAAAACCCTTTGGATTATACTTCCATGCTGGAAAAAAAAAACTTTGCCCGCGATTTATTCAATTGAATAGATCGGAGGAAATGCTAACGAAATGCAAACAGCATTTCTACCAAAGTATAGCATTCCTGGAGTAGTTGGCTGCATCGATGGCACCCACTTCAAGATAATGAAGCCCAGCAGTGCCGAACAGGTTTATTTTAATAGAAAGGGGTATTTAAGCATTAATGCAATGGTAGTAAGTCAGATTTTTTTTATTTGTTTACTTTTAAATGTGTAGAGGTGAGTTGTTAACTCGATTGTCTGTCTTGTTATGTTTGTGTTGTGGAACTCGTTTATGTTAAACTTTTGTTATCCTAAACGCTTAATTAACCATTAAATATTGGTTTCCATAGATATGTGATTACGATCTTAAAGTCCTTTATGTGGATGCTTCGAAGCCTGGAGCAACTCATGACTCTTGCGCTTGGAGTCAAAGCGAAGCCAGGTCTTTTTTCCAGGAGCAGTATGAAAGTGGTTCACGTGGCAATTGGCTCCTTGGGGACTCGGGTTATCCCTTGGAGCACTTTCTGTTAACGCCCTACAGAAATCCAACACAAGGCTCGAGCCAACACACTTTCAACCTTCGCCATGCTTCTGCAAGAAATGTAATCGAGAGAACTTTTGGAGTAATTAAAAGCCGATTCCGATTACTCCAAGAGATCCTAATGTGTAGAGCCCCTTAAGGGTCTCATGCATTATAAATGTTTGCTGTGCTGTTCACAATTTATGCCGCGAACATGAGGATGAGGATTTGGTATTGCTGAAGTTCATGAACCACGCGCAGAATTTGATTCTTTGTCAAATTCAAATCAGCAGGAAACAACTTCACAAATTCGAGACGACATAGCAGCTTCTTTAAGAATACATTGACGTTTTATTTATGTACTTTGGAATTTGATTAACAAATAGGCTTTATTTTGTTGTTTCTTAATAATTTTATTTAAATTTTGTTTCCATTGCTAACACTAATCTTTCTAAAATTGAGTTGGATTTTTTTTTGCTCTTCCAAAATCTCTTGATTAGTCTTTTTAATTTCTTCCAGCTCGTTTTTCATTTGGCTGAGCAAAATTTTTCTTCCGCCACCATTGCAGCCAGCCGGTTTTCTGTTGCAGCTTCCTTTTTGCTGGAACTTGCAAAATCCATCTTCTGCCTTTTTGGGGTAGTTTCTTAAAGTAAATTGCAAATTAATTCGATAACTTTTAAATAATAAATTAATTAAGAACGTACCATCGTATTTACCTTCAATTGTTTCATCTGTTGGCTGCAAGATGCCAAATGTTATGGCACCCGTCACCCCATCAACCGCCTCATAAAGATGGCACAGTTCAGCAATTTCCACTTCAATCGCTGGGAGCTGCAACATATTGAAGGGCCCGCCGCCTGTGGCCCTGGTCTCCTTCCTGTTGTGTGTAATTTTTTTTTTTATTGCCGTTTTCCAGTCTTTCCAAACCTGAAATAAACAATGGCCATAATTGTTGCCTGCAATTTACTATCAACAAGATAAGCTACTTACTTCGCGCCACTCCTCCGAAGTTTTAATTGGAGGACCAAGCGTGTTCAACTGAAGCGTTAAGTCCTCCCAATCTGCCGCAACAGCCACCCTGTCCCCTTTCGTAAAGTTCTTGGCAATGTCCGGGTGCTTCTTCATAAAGCTAAACATGGCTTCGTCTTGGCGAGCGTTTCGATGTTTTCCCCTTAAAATAATTGCATTGTAAAATATTTATAAAAAAAAACAAATCAAATTTACTTACATGTTGAGCGCGTTTCTTCTTCTTTTTTTGTTAGTTTTGGCTCTGCCATTTTCCAGATGATGCCGCTTTTAAGGCGTTGCCACCTAGCACAATTACAGCTGACCACAAATGTTTTCACAAATTGCACAACAAGTAAAACAATTTTGAAGTCAAGTTTGTGTTAACTTCAAAGAGCTATTTTTAATGCTTAATTAAAGAAAACAGGAGTGGTTCCACATATATTTTTATTAAACACATTACTCCGAATTTATGCTTCAGAAATGTGGCATTACTGCATTGACTGCAAAAAATTTGCTTCGGACTAGGTGGCAGCATTAGATTCTAGCCTTTTTACGGACGATTTCAAATCGTTGGAAATGTCAGAGCGTTTTAGTCTGTGGCACCGTGAAATAAAAAAGGCATGCAATTCGGGCGGAAGCGTTTTCTGTGGCACCCCTGATAGTTACAAAATTTCTAGTATTTCTAATAGGAACAGCAAAGTTAATTTGGTCAATTAATTCAGAAGAATAAATTTCAACTTCAAAATTTGTGAAAAAATGAAAATCCTCTCATTATTCTACGATCATTAAGAGAAGGAAGATCTATTAGTAAAAGTCTACTACGATGAGATGGCAAATTATGTTGGTGTCCCAGTTAAGACCTCTAAGTGAGAAGAAAATAAATGGTTTTTGTACCGATTATATTTTGTTTTGATGAATTCCGTATGTGGGAATCCATAAACAAGATCCTTATTCCAGAATCGGTCGGACAAGAGAAGTATACAGAGTTTTTGTTAAGTAGTTTTCGTTGATGCTCGATTAGTAATTGAAAAAATATGCTTGTCAAACTTAACCTTTGGGTCCATGACGATGCCCAAATCGTCAACCCATTCAACTGCGTCTAGTGGTTGTTGTCGAGAAAATATATATTAAACAAGTGAGAAGGCTCAAGTCGGGAGAGCCCGACTAGAAGATACCCTGAACCCAGTTGCAATAAATATATTAAATTTATATAAGTCTTTGGTATACTGACTTAACTTCAGTCGATAAAATTAGATATCTCCGGTGTTTCTTAACCGATGTGGAATTTGTGGAAATTTTCAGAAAAGCTCTATCGTTACCCATTCTTTCAACCCTCATTTTTACATTATCCAAATTCGATTTTTTGTTATCGATATTATGTGTATATCGGAAACCAGAATAGTTATCGATAATTTGAAGCAAACTTGTTCTGCTCATGGTATAGGAGAACTTATATACAAATCTGAAGTCTCTAGCTTTTGTAGTCTCTGAGATCCACGCGTTCATACAGACGGACAGACGGACAGACAGACGGACAGACGGACATGGCTAAATCGACTCGGCTATTGATGCTGATCAAGAATATATATTCTTTATAGGGTCGGAGATGCTTCCTTCTGCCTGTTACATACTTTTGCACAAACCATTATTCCCTTATTTACCCATTTTATGGGTTAAGGGTATAAAAAGGTGACGCAGTGATTCGTTTGTATACGTCACAAAATTCTTTAAGCTTGACATTTCCCCTTTCAAAGCCATAAAGATCACAGTAGACGAAAGCAACAACGCGAACGGCAGCAACAAAAAATCTCGAACGAAGAGAAGCAGCAACGCTCACAACATCGAAGGAAGCAAAAACGAGAATGAACATAACAGCATCGGCGAACGTCAAAAGCCACAATGGCGACAAGCCGAATTTGGCGACAGCACCGACCGGTTTCGTTTTCGTTGTCGTTGCGCCACGTCATTCTACTTTGACTCGTCATTGTCGTTGCGCCACTTCATTCTACTTTGACATATCGTTGTTGCTGCGCCACTTTGACTTGTCATTGTCTTTGCGCCAAGACACTCTTCTTCGACTAGTCAAAGAGTGTAGACCGTTTAAAAATGTACTCATTACAATTGTCTTCTCTTCTTTGACTCGTCGAAATGTGTAGACCGTTTAAAAATGTGCTCATTACAATTATCTTAAATTCGAAGCTATAAAAAGTTGGGTATAAAAAAAAAAAGTTAAAATAATAATGAACATTTTGTGCAACTTATTCGTGGGCGCAATAAGAGAATAATTAAAATTAAAAATAAAACAAGTAAGAAGGCTCTAGTCGGGAGAGCCCGACTAGAAGATACCCTGAACCCAGTTGCAATAAATATATTAAATTTATATAAGTCTTTGGTATACTGGCTTAACTTCAATCGATAAAATTAGATATCTCCGGTGTTTCTTAACCGATTTGGACGAAATTTTCAGAAAAGCTCTATCGTTACCCATTCTTTCAACCCTCATTTTTACATTTTCCAAATTCGATATTTTTTGATATCGATATTATGTGTATATCGGAAACCAGAATAGTTATCGATAATTTGAAGCAAATTTGTTCTGCTCATGGTGTAGGAGAACTTATATACAAAATCTGAAGTCTCTAGCTTTTGTAGTCTCTGAGATCCACGCGTTCATACAGACGGACAGACGGACAGACAGACGGACAGACGAACAGACGGACATGGCTAAATCGACTCGGCTATTGATGCTGATCAAGAATATATATATACTTTATAGGGTCGGAGATGCTTCCTTCTGCCTGTTACATACATTTGCACAAAACCATTATACCCTTATTTACCCATTTTATGGGTTAAGGGTATAATAAACAATATTCACGCTCGTCGTGCGTCAATATTTGCGAGTGCTAAAATATTGTATTATTAAGAATAAAAAAAAGAATAATGTTAATGTTTATCAGATATGTATATTTATTCATTGGCAGTAATGGTTAGGTTAAGTTAGAGCGGTAGTGAAAGGTTTAGATTGCCCCCACTCACATAGGCCACGTGTTGGCCCATTCTAGTGCCGCGCTTGGACTTAATCTAAAAACCGTCTACCCAGACAGTGAGCGTGTCGTACCGCCTTTGAGGGCGTGGTCCCAGCCCGAGGTTTTAATGAAAGACAGGATATTTTTCGGTTTAATATCCGAAATTTGAGTGAGGTCCGATAGAAAGATGGACCCTAGATAGCGATTTCTATTTTTGCACAGAAAAGATGGGAAACTGTTTCTTCCTCCTCCTCGTCACGACAGTTTCTACAGAAATCATTTGAAGGGGCTAGAAGTCTAGCTGCGTGTGACCCCAACAGCCAGTGCCCCGTAATGACCCTGATTACGGCGGCACAGCTAATCTGCTTAGGTGGACTAGGTCTGAAGAGCTCTTTTTGCAGCACGTTGGCCAGGTTTGCCTAGCAGTCCTACCTGAGGCTGTGGTAAGCTGCCACCCCTTGTTTGCTTTCCATGGGGATACCCCAGCCCTCCTTGTCTGTGAGGAGAGGCATGGTAGTGCCATGCCTTGCCAGCTCGTCTGCTTTGCAGCCAAATGAGGTGTATTTCGAACTGCTTTGCCATCTCGTGTAGAGATCTGCGGCAATTTGTAACAGATATCGAGTTGTGTGGAAAGGGGTTATGGGGAATTCCTAAGGACAACAATAGTCCGTGTTAGAGGGGATAAGCAAGTTACCCACTAAAACATTAGAGTGTCAGAAATTCTGCTCGGACTACTGCTTAGTTACCCTCATGCGTAGGGCAGAGAGAGTTGCTACTAATTTCCCCATTTGGTCTATTGGTAGGAGATTTAATATATTGTCCAGAGCCTCAGTTGAGGTCGTTCTGAGGGCCCCTGTTGTGATCTGTCCAGCGGCACGTTGTACTTTGCCAAGCTTGTGGACTGATGTCTTCTTAGAAAGCGTTGGCCACCATACTGACTTTCCGTACAGTAGGATGGGTCGAACGATGGCTGTGTACAGCCACAGTGTGATGTGGGGTACCATTCCCCATTTTAGTCCGATGGACTTCTTGTATGTATACAAAGCGACTGAGGCCTTCTTAGCCCGTTCTTCGGTGTTAAGATTCCAGTCTAGTTTGCTGTTTAAAGTGAGCCCTAAGTATTTGACAGATTTACTGAAGGTAAGTTCTACCCCGTTTAGGGTTGGGGGTTTGAGGGGAGGTATGTTTTACTTCCTAGTGAAAAGGACAAAGTCAGTTTTGGCTGACTTCAGCCCAAGTCCCTTTGAAGTGGCCTTTGAGGACAGGGTTCGAAGCGCGGTGGTCATACGCTCGCACAAAACTTGGGGGAATTTAATCGAGAAGGCTATAGCGACATCATCCGCGTAAGCTATCACCCGACAGCCCCCTCCCTCTAAGGAGCGCAGCAAGATTTTAACAGCCACATTCCAAAGGAGAGGGGAGAGAACACCTCATTGTGGGGTTCCTCTCTTGACGGCCCTGAAAATGGTCGAAGACCCCAATGTGCCCCTGACGATCCTGCATTTGAGCAGTTGATCAATCAGTTCCACAATGCGGTGGCCAACCCCCAACTCCAACAAAGCCTCGGTGATTGCGCCCGGAACGACGTTGTTGAAAGCGCCCTCAATGTCTAGAATGGCTATAAGGGAGAACTCCTTGTAGTGGAGTGCCTTTACATTTGCCTTTTGGTTAGTATGTTGTGCTTAAGAGAAGTGATCGATCTTGATCGAGTCTCTGATATGTATACTCAGCACCAACACCTTTTTAGTGTCTTCAGTAGAAAAGATGTAAGACTGATTAGACGGGAGTCCTTTGAGATTGTATGTGAAGACACAAAACTAAGTTTTTAATAGAGCAAGTAGAAGTGGCACTGTGTATAAAGTTGGAAAGATCGTTATAAATAGAACACAGAATACGAAAAGGGTTATGAAGAGCATAATTAGAATTACAAGTTTGAAGACATATAGTTACAAAATTTCTAGTATTTCTAATAGGAACAGCAAAGTTAATTTGGTCAATTAATTCAGAAGAATAAATTTCACCTTCAAAATTTGTGAAAAAATGAAAATCCTCTCATTATTCTACGATCATTAAGAGAAGGAAGATCTATTAGTAAAAGTCTACTACGATGAGATGGCAAATTATTGTTGGTGTCCCAGTTAAGACCTCTAAGTGAGAAGAAAATAAATGGTTTTTGTACCGATTATATTTGTTTTGATGAATTCCGTATGTGGGAATCCATAAACAAGATCCTTATTCCAGAATCGGTCGGACAAGAGAAGTATACAGAGTTTTTGTTAAGTAGTTTTCGTTGATGCTCGATTAGTAATTGAAGAAATATGCTTGTCAAACTTAAGCTTTGGGTCCATGACGATGCCCAAATCGTCAACCCATTCAATTGTGTCTAGTGGTTTGTTGTCGAGAAAATATATGTTAAACAAGTGAGAAGGCTCTAGTCGGGAGAGCCCGACTAGAAGATACCTTGAGCCCAGTTGCAATAAATATATTACATTATGTAAGACTTTGGTACACTGACTTAACTTCAGTCGATTAAATTCGATATCTCTGGTGTTTCTTAACCGATGTGGAATTTGTGGAAATTTTCAGAAAAGTTCTATCGTTACCCATTCATTCTACCCTCATTTTTAGATTTTCCAAATTCGATATTTTTGTTATCGATATTATGTGTATATCGGAAAGCAGAATAGTTATCGATAATTTTAAGCAAACTTGTTCTGCTCATGGTATAGGAGAACTTATACACAAAATCTGAAGTCACTAGCTCTTGAAGTCTCTGAGATCAAATGAGAAAAAATGAAAAATATAAGGTATGAAACAATTAAAAAATTTACACAAAAATTAAATTATTAAGCATTACATATGCAACCTCAAGCTGTGTGAGAAGGAAAATATTTAAAAGATAACAATTACAGATAAAATATACAACCACAGCTGTGTAAAATATTAAAATTAGTGAAACAATTACCCGCCGCGGCAATCTGCTAGTACACGTTACAGTTTATTCGCGGGCGCAAAAAGATTAAAAAAAAGGTGACGCAGCGATTCGTTTGTATACGTCACAACCTATTCGCTGCACAACAAAATTCTTTAAGCTTGACATTTCCCCTTTCAAAGCCATAAAGATCACAGTAGACGAAAGCAACAACGCGAACGGCAGCAACAAAAAATCTCGAACGAAGAGAAGCAGCAACGCTCACAACATCGAAGGAAGCAAAAACGAGAATGAACATAACAGCATCGGCGAACGTCAAAAGCCACAATGGCGACAAGCCGAATTTGGCGACAGCACCGACCGGTTTCGTTATCGTTGTCGTTGCGCCACGTCATTCTACTTTGACTCGTCATTGTCGTTGCGCCACTTCATTCTACTTTGACATATCGTTGTTGCTGCGCCACTTTGAATTGTCATTGTCTTTGCGCCAAGACATTCTTCTTCGACTCGTCAAAGTGTGTAGACCGTTTAAAAATGTACTCATTACAATTGTCTTCTCTTCTTTGACTCGTCGAAATGTGTAGACCGTTTAAAAATGTGCTTATTATAATTATCTTAAATTCGAAGTTATAAAAAGTTGGGTATAAAAAAAAAAAATTAAAATGATAATGAACATTTTGTGCAACTTATTCGTGGGCGCAATAAGAGAATAATTAAAATTAAAAATAAAATAAACAATATTCACGCTCGTCGTGCGTCAATATTTGCGAGTGCTAAAATATTGTATTATTAAGAATAAAAAAAAGAATAATGTTAATGTTTTATCAGATATGTATATTTATTCATTGGCAGTAATGGTTAGGTTAGGTTAGAGCGGTAGTGAAAGGTTTAGATTGCCCCCCACTCACATAGGCCACGTGTTGGCCCATTCTGGTGCCGCGCTTGGACTTAATCTAAAAACCGTCTACCCAGACAGTGAGCGTGTCGTACCTCCTTTGAGGGCGTGGTCCCAGCCCGAGGTTTTAATGAAAGACAGGATATTTTTCGGTTTAATATCCGAAATTTGAGTGAGGTCCGATAGAAAGAAGGACTGCTGTGGATATAACCGCATTGAACACCGTTTCAGTACATTTGCCTTTTTGGTTAGCATGTTGTGCTTGAGAGAAGTGATCGATCTTGATCGAGTCTCTGATATGTATACTCAGCACCAACACCATTTTAGTGTCTTTAGTAGAAAGGATGTAAGACTGATTGGACGGGAGTCCTTTGAGATTGTATGTGAGACGACCTTGGATTCGAGCCAGTCGTCAGGATATCTGAAAAGATTTTTTGAAGCCAGTTAACAGCAGTATCCCCTGTATATTGCAGTTGGCCTGGAATGATTCCATCCAGCCCAGGGGATTTGTAGGTCGAGAAGCTACTTATGGTCCAAGAGATGATATCCCTGGAGAAAAGGTCGGTGGAGACTTGCTCATGAGTTTATCCGTGAATAGGGGGTTGAAAACCTGCAACTGAGCATCCGGGAAAGTGGGTTTCCACCAAAAGTTCCAGTGACTCAAGACTGGTCGTTGTCCACGAGTCATTGGGTCCTTTCATGTTTGCTGGAGAGAACTTTCCTGAGCCTAGCGGCTTGTGTGGTAATCTCGATTGTGGAGCAGAAATTCTGCCAAGCGGAGCGTTTAGCTTGTCTAGGTATCTTCTTAAAGGAGGTTAGGCTGGCTTTGTAGAGACTCCATTATTGGTCGTCTCCCCTGAACCTTGGTTTGTTAAAGAGCTTTCGCGAAATTTTCCGAAGCTCGCTTATTTGTGGAGACCATCATGGTGGTTTTGCTTTCCCTCTTGGTTTGCTCTGGAGGAATGAAATGTTAAGGGCAGACTTGCATGCCTCCGTGAGATTGTTTGTGAGCAGCTCTGTTTGCTCGGGGGAAGGGGTCCCGCTGGAGGATGCTCTGCAATGAGTCTTGTAAGACATTTTTTGAATATGGTCCAGCTCGTACGTCTAACGTGCAAAAATACGTAAGTCTGTAGCACAAGAAGTTTGACACGAAAAAATCGTCCGTGGAGATGCGTCGCTCACAACTGCTGCTAACAGACTGACAATTTTAGAAGTGAAAAGAGAGCGAGAGACCGAGTGCGAGTACCTTCTCAAGAATACAATGCGATAAACTACTTCTTATTCTTCTTCATTACAATTCAGGGACGGAAACTCTGCACAATACATATCGATAATAGCGTGGCGATATTACAGTTAAACAGAATCAAAACAAGTGGATACGTTGCAGTCGGACGCAACCGACTGCGGTATACTCGATACCAGTATTAAAAATTTTGATGCCCATCCATGTGGGATGTTAATTGCTTTCTTCATACCAAATTTTGTGACTCTAGCTCGAAGTTTGTATAAAGTGGGGAAAGGGTGGCTGGGGGTGGTATGGGTGGAATTGCATCCAAATTTTTGATGCAGATCTTTGTGGAATGTCAATTGCTATCTTCATACCAAATTTGGTGACTCTAGCTCGAAGTTTGTATAAAGTGTGGAAAGGGGGGCTGGGGCGGTATGGTTGGGCGTGGCATTCAAATTTTTGCGCAGATCTATGTGGGATGTCAATTGCTATCTTCATACCGATTTTGTTGACTCTAGCTCGAAGTTTGTATAAAGTGTGGAAAGGGGGCTGGGGGCGGTATGGTTGGGCGTGGCATCCAAATTTTTCCTGCAGATCCTTGTGGAATGTCAAATGCTACCTTCATACCAAATTTGGTGACTCTAGCTTAAAGTTTGTATAAAGTGGGGAAAAGTGGGCTGGGGGTGGTATGGTTGGGCGTGGCATCCAAATTTTTGCTGCAGATCCTTGTGGAAACAGAAACATTAATAAGAGTGGGGAGGATTGATTTGGCTGTGTGAAGGGTATCATAGTCTTGGCATAGCCAAAATTAACTATGCGCCACTATGTTTTTCTTTATTTTTCGCCTATCTAGCTGTTTTTTGCTCAAAAAAAGTTGGCAGCACTGCCCAGGATAAGACGCTGGCCGAATAGAGTGAACGCAACAACGGCCCAGAGATTGTAAAGACAATGATGAAATAATGTAAGATGGTCTCGTCGGCAGCAGAGGCTTGCTCATTTTCATGGCTTATCGAAAAAGCGCTAAATTATGCAACGTTCCTTGAAAATGAGAGCCTGAGGCAAAAAATTCTTGATATGGAGAAAGAAATGCATTGCCTGCGCCAGCATCTTGATGATTTTCGCGAGTTGGAAAAGTCTCTGGGCAAAATGATGAAATGGAAGATCTTGAATAGCTTTGTGTCTTGGCGTTCGACGAGATAAAGGTTGCTGCTGCTTTTGAGTATGACAGCACAGCGGACGTCGTTCACGAACCAAGCAACTTTGTGCAGCTGGCAATTGTTCGTGGACTGAGAAAATCATGGAAGCAACCAGTGTTTTTTGATTACAACACTCGAATGGATATTGATACACTCAATGCTATAATAAGAAAATTACACAGAAGAGGATATCCAGTTGTAGCAATCACCTCTGATTTGGGTGCTGGCAACCAGAGATTATGGAGAGCTTGGCATATCGGAAAGTAAGTGCGTTACAATTTATTAATCGGAAAAAGTCATACTTGGTTTTTTGTGTATATTTTCAGCAAAAACG
>JARNME010000479.1:0-29864 GCA_030179655.1 Scaptomyza flava | reverse complement strand
CAGGCTTCCCCCACAATACATTACATGTAAAATATACATATACCTTCAACATAACACACAGAATAGCATATCATTGTATTAGACCTAACACTAACATAGAACATAGATATAGTATGGTGAAGGGTTAAGGCAATTAGTAAGCAAAGTATAAGAGCGGCCAGACCAGCGTAAGAAGATCGAAGGTCTGGTGCCGCAATCCACAAGAAGAGGAATAGCGTGCTCAGGCCAAGCGCGAGACCAGCAAATCAGTCGGTGGTTGGAATTAAAGGCGTGCGGTTATGTCCCACGAGAGGAGGTCGTCGATTCGGAGTTAGCGGATAGAAGTTGGATTGAGCCTGCGCGTGTCGGGAAATCTTGAGTCGGTATTTTAGTTAAGCGGAGTAAAATAAAGTATAGTTGTAAGTTCGAAAGAAAGATATAACGCAGAGGCAGAAAGAAGAAAGTGAAGCAATAAAACGTTTAATAATTTAGTTAAAACTAAACCCCCACTCCTCCGCTGTTCTTTCGATTGTCGAGGGTTTTGTTTGCAGCTGCCAGGTTTGCGTATAGACGCGTACATATGAGCCGCTAAGTTTTGCGCATACTTGCTCATATATACGCGCGTGATACCCTAACCCCGTCGGAACAGTCTGAGTGGCCAGTGGTACTCGTACTGTGTGCTGCCTAGTACGTCTCCCTCCCCCGATCCCTCAGCCGTTTTCGACCAACGCGGGTGTCAGACGACACAAACAACACATGTCTACATTTCACAAGGCGTCGCTGATATTTTCAATAAATTTTCTTGTGACGCAGAACTTTGGCCGGACTGCGATATATACCCAGGCCAAAATCGCTACCTTACAAGTGGCGCCTGAGCAGGGACGCATAAGTAAAATAGACGTAGTACAAGTTGGAAATAAATCTCCAAACGTTCTACGAACAAGTGTAAAGTGCAAAATCAATCCGCATATACCCGACGATACCCTGGTTATCGTGCGCGCAGTTAAACGAAACGAAAAGGCGACAGAGTTTTTTTTTTTTGTGCGATTAGCGGCGCAACGACAGTGACGGTGAAAAGGTAAACACCGATGGCATAACGGCGCTGTGCAACGGGTCAACGACAAAAAGTACAGCGCGCGCCATATTATCAAAAACCAGTTGGTTTCGAGCGCAGCTGTGAGCGTCGAACAGTGGGGCGAGAATATTCGTGAGTTCGCAAACGAAGGTTAAATTAAATAAATATTAAAATAAATATAATAATAACAAATAATAAAATAAATATAATAATAACAAATAATAAAATAAATATAATAATATAATAATAAATAATAAAGCATCGCCTTACGAGTGTGAAGTTTATGAAACAAATATGCCCCACCATACTCTGTTCGATCGCTCGTGGGTGAAACAGAGGTCAGAAAATTTTTTTGTAGAATTGTCGCGACACAAAGATTTTGACGGTTGAAACGGGCGAGCCGATTGAGTGAACGGGAGTTGAACACCTGCAAGTGAACGAAAGTAACGGCGAAGACGTGAACGCCGATGGCTTAACGGAGCAGAGTGCGGGTCAACGCTCGAAGTACAGCACGCGCCAAATCGACAAATTTTGACTAGTTTTGGGCGTGGCTGCGAACAATCAAACGCTGAGACGAGAATAGTTGAAAAGTGTAAATTAAGCAGTGGAACAAGTACAGAAGAAAATCGGTCGAAATAAATGAGCAAATTTAATTAAACGAACATTTAACAAAGGAAAATTTGATCAAACAGAATAATTAAACAATACAAGTTTTTTTTAAACAAAATATATAACAAGACATAAATTATAATTATAAATTATAAATTATAATAATTAATTATATATATAAATATTAAATAATATTTATTTAAAAATATAATAATAATAAAATATATAAAAAAATAATGAATAAATAATAATAAAATAA
Source organism: Scaptomyza flava (assembly GCA_030179655.1). Lineage (NCBI taxonomy): Eukaryota > Metazoa > Arthropoda > Insecta > Diptera > Drosophilidae > Scaptomyza > Scaptomyza flava. The sequence continues at coordinate 27,942 of JARNME010000479.1, read as the reverse complement.
TAAATAAAATTAAAAAAAAAACAACAGCAGCAAAATTAAATAAAAGTTGGGAAAAAAAAAACAAATTTAACTGAGCGCAAGAAATTCAATTAAATAAAATTTTCAATAAATAAAAATGAAAAAAAAAGTTAATGAAATATTTAAATAATGTAAAATCGAATTAAAGGGTTTATTTTTTAAATAAGATTAAAAGGGGTTTTGTTGAATAAAAATAAAATTGAATCAAAAGGTTTTTTAAATTTTATAAAATTTATTTAAAACAAGTGGAAACGTTGCAGTCGGACGCAACCGACTGCGGTATACTCGATACCAGTATTAAAAATTTTGATGCCCATCCATGTGGGATGTTAATTGCTATCTTCATACCAAATTTGGTGACTCTAGCTCGATGCTTGTATAAAGTGGGGAAAGGGGGGCTGGGGGCGGTATGGGTGGAATTGCATCCAAATTTTTGATGCAGATCTTTGTGGAATGTCAATTGCTATCTTCATAACAAATTTGGTGACTCTAGCTCAAAGTTTGTAAAAGTGGGGAAAGGGGGGCTGGGGGCGGTATGGTTGGGCGTGGCATTCAAATTTTTGGTGCAGATCGATGTGGGATGTCAATTGCTATCTTCATACCAAATTTGGTGAATCTAGCTCGAAGTTTGTATAAAGTGGGGAAAGGGGGGCTGGGGGCGGTATGGTTGGGCGTGGCATCCAAATTTTTGCTGCAGATCCTTGTGGAATGTCAAATGCTACCTTCATACCAAATTTGGTGACTCTAGCTCAAAGTTTGTATAAAGTGGGGAAAGGGGGGCTGGGGGCGGTATGGTTGGGCGTGGCATCCAAATTTTTGCTGCAGATCCTTGTGGAATGTCAAATGCTACCTTCATAAAAAATTTTGTGACTCTAGCTCAAAGTTTGTATAAAGTGGGGAGAGGGGGGCTATGGGGCTGGGGGCGGTATGGTTGGGCGTGGCATCCAAATTTTTGCTGCAGATGCTTGTGGAATGTCAAATGCTACCTTCATACCAAATTTGGTGACTCTAGCTCGAAGCATGTAAAAGGTGGTGAAAGGGGGGCTATGGGGCTTGGGGCGATATGGGTGGGCGTGGCATTCAAATTTCTGCTGCCGATCCATGTGGGATGTCAATTGCTCTCTTCATACCAAATTTGGTGACTCTAGCTCGAAGTTTGTATAAAGTGGGGAAAGGGGGGCTGGGGGCGGTATGGTTGGGCGTGGCATCCAAATTTTTGCTGCAGATCCTGGTGGAATGTCAAATGCTACCTTCATACCAAATTTGGTGACTCTAGCTCAAAGTTTGTATAAGGTGGGGAAAGGGGGGCGGAATGGATGGGCTTGGCTCCAAAACTTTGATGCAGATTGTTGGGGGTCGTTGCCAGCTATCTTCCTACCAAATTTGGTGGCTCTAGCTCCACTACTCTGGAATATACACGCATTCCCGTTTTTGACGAAGCGTTGGGGCATCTGGGGGCGGATAGGGCGGTATTGGTGGGCGTGGCATCCAAACTTTTGGTGCAGTTTTGGGGGGTCATCATCAGTTAAATTGGCACCAAATTTGGTGGCTCTAGCTCAAAAACTGTGGGAGATATAGGCTTTTTTGACTTTAAAATGCGGGTGGTCTGGGGGCGGAATGGGGGGGGCGTGGCTATAAAATTTTTGGTGCAGTTTTTTGGGGTTTGCTAGTAGCTATCTTCTTACCAAATTTGGTAGTTCTAGCTGTAAGGATGTGCGAAATATGTGGATTTATCGGTTTGAGTTATCGAAATTATCGATTTGCCAGCCCCCCAGTTATCGTTGAACCCCCATCTTGACACTTTAATTTACTATCCCATAGATAAAGAGAATTGGAAAGTTTCAAGTCTCTAGCTAGAAGGGTGTGGAAAAAACTTGCAACCATACGGACGGACAGACGGACAGACACCATGACGGACATTGCACAAAACCAATATACTCTTTACCTTCGGTATCGAGTATAAACATAGTGGCGCATAGTTAATTTTGGCTTTGCCAAGACTATGATACCCTTCACACAGCCAAATCAATACTCCCCCCTCTTATGTTTCTGTGCAGTTGTTGGTAATTTTTCGCTAATATTTTCACTCTTGAGCGTCATTTACTGGTTCGTTTTAGACAAAAACAACATATTGACATGTAGGTACTTGAAAGTTCACGACAGAGACAACAATTGATAGTACGATAGGGTAAATTTGTATGGTGGCTATGTCATAGAACGCTCCGATCGGGATGAAATTTCATAGTGAACAAACCCGACATGATCTAAGCAATCTGTGAAAGTTTCATCGTGATCGGTTCAGCAGTTTGGCCGGAAATCGTGTCGTCCGATCGGGATGAAATTTCATAGTGAACAAACCCGACATGATCTAAGCAATCTTTGAAAGTTTCATCAAGATCGGTTCAGCAGTTTGGCCGGAAATCGTGTTGAAACAGACAGACGGACAGACGGACGGAGGACAGACGTACAGACGGAAATCAATTCCTGAGCTCGTCCTGATCATTTTGATATATAGTTTATGGGGTCTCCCATCATTCCTTTAAGGCGTTACAGATTCATGATAAAGTCAATATACCCTGTGAAGGGTATAATAAAAAAAAGAGATAAACAATAATGTAAAACGAAATAAATAGTAAATAAATAATAATAAAACAATAAATAAATAACAATAAAATAATAAATAAAATTTAATGAAATAAAAAATAAAATTTAGAAAAAAAGAAGGGTATTGACGGCATTATCAAGGGATCAGAGCACAACCGGATTTAAACCAACGATGAGTGAGCCACAAATTCCATCACCGGAGGACCGCCGAAAAACACAGGCGTAGGTGCACGATGGGTCTACAATTGCCGGAAAGAAGAACTGGAGCGCGTCTCCCGCGAACTGGGCCTGGATCGAACGGGAAAGGTAGACGATCTAAGGAAACGGGTATGTGCGTTTATGAGGGAAGGGGTCATCGCACGAAAACTTGGAAGCGATTGGCCGAGTGGGAATTGCAATTTTTGAAAGTTCCGGAACCGCCCGCCTCGTATAACACTCTTAATATAGGTATGCGACAGCGGCAAAAGTCCGAGTCAGACTTACCGACTTTGTCTGGGTCATCGAAAGGGGAGTTCCCAACGCTCGAGCAAGCGCAGCATTCGCCAGTAAGGCGGCAAATTGGGATGCCATCCGGAATTTATGAAGGGCCGCTTGTTATTCCCCCTGTGACTAGTACACAGGTGGGACAGAGGGTCTACAAACCTGATATGGCCACGGACTACTGGGGAGCTGAAAAGAACAAACATGTCGTGGTCGTCCCCGAGCAAATTAGGAAATGGGGAATCAGTTTTGATGGTCACTCTGACCCGCTTGAATTTATAGGGGCATTTGAGGTAGAGCTAGAACGTATCCCCAGGGCAATGAGCGAGGCCTTCACAAACTCGGCGGCGAGCTGGTTCTCAACGAGTAGGCTAAGAGACGTGATATGGGACGTCTTCAAGAAAGAATTTCTAGATATTTTTTACCACCCCACTATTTTGACAGGTTGGAGGATAGCATCAGGGCCCGACGGCAAAGAACCGGTGAGGATTATAAGGATTATTTGTTAGATCTAAAGAAACTGATTCATCATGCCGGATATAGTATCGATCAGGAGTTGAGTAGGATTTACGAGAATCTAGCGCCGGAGTACCGATTGTACATCCGCAGAAAAGATTTCTCAACGTTAGCCCAACTGACTCAAATGGCCGCGGAATTCGAAAATATTCAAAGTCAGAGCCGCGAGGAAGTGGGTTACAGCCAGGCGATGGGGGTCGGATACTCAAACAGGCTAGGAGGCGTGGATGCACCCGCAGGCAGACTTATCCATTGCGGAGCCCGCCAGCCCAGGTACCGTTTCCGAGGAACGAGCCTAATAATTTCCCAATCAGCAGAACAGAAGAGATTTCAAATGGGATGATTGGGCAAGAGCAGCTTAGGTCACACAGCATCACTCGGGTGTGCTACAATTGTTCGCAGGGTGGACATTTTGCCAGAGATTGCCCGAATCCGCGAGCTGTGTCATGTCAGGCAATGTGGCACTCAGGGTATAAGCAGCGTAGCATGCTGCACAAAAGGATGGGGAAAAGAGCAGCAGCGTCATCCGGCGTCGGTGTGAAGCAGTTCAGGAGTTAGAGTACCCGCTGAAAGTGGAAAACAGTCGCATTGTCGCCAAAGTGATGGTCAGGGACCAAACAGCAAGGGCAAGGAGTTTTTCAGAAAGGTTTCAGTTGGAGGGAAAGTGTATGCAGTAGACGCAAAAATACAACTAGCGGACGGCTCAAAAGTGGCCGTAGAAAGACTGACAAAGGTGGGTCTAGCTGGCAAGGAAGTAGATGTAGACATGCTCGTCATGCCATTCATGCTAGATAGTCTCATTCTAGGAATGGACGTTCTGTGTAAGATGGGGATTACCAAACAGTGCGGTAAGGCGAATCTTATTTGCCAGACAGGCGGAGCACCGACCAAAGAGATAGACGGAGGCAACGCGGAGTCTACGCTGGAACGACGGGGGAATGTCCTGGGGACACCTCATGTGGAGGCCGCCGAGGAGAGCAGCTGTTCCGAGAGAGAACCAATCCCGGATCCCCGCACGCATCAGAAGAAAAAGAGACACCCAATCCCAGAGGAGGTAGACGCAGCAGTCGAACCAGAACCATGTGAGGGAAAGGACAAAAGCGAGTCGTCAACAAAATTGAGTAACGTCATTAAACGATTTCATCGCGAGAAGGCGACAGCGCTGGATCAAGAGGAAAACTGGTTGAGAACCTTGGAGCCGTTAGAGCGAGTAGACGGATGGCAGGAGGGCCTCGAATCGGAGTTAGGCGTGGACGAGATCCCTTTAAAGCGCATCCCAAGGGCGGGGGCATCGATACCGACGTCGTGGCCATTAAAATTATTGCGGCAGAGCTGGAGCGGAAGAAGCTTAAAGGACGCCGTAGTCGTTTCAAGGTGATGGCGGGGGCTGACCAGTTTGTGGTAACTCAACACCGCGAAGGTGAAGTCACCATCACGAAGAAAGGGGGGGGGGGGGGGGAGGTAGGCCCAGCGCAGGCTTCCCCCACAATACATTTCATGTAAAATATACATATACCTTCAACATAACACACAGAATATATGCTTTTCTCATTGTATTAGACCTAACACTAACATAGAACATAGATATAGTATGGTGAAGGGTAAAGGCAATTAGTAAGCAAAGTATAAGAGCGGCCAGACCAGCGTAAGAAGAGCGAAGGTCGGATGCGCGTTCGCGAACCACGATCAAGGTGTCGCAATCCACAAGAAGAGGAATAGCGTGCTCAGGCCAAGCGCGAGACCAGCAAATCAGTCGGTGGTTGGAATTAAAGGCGTGCGATTATGTCCCACGAGAGGAGGTCGTCAATTCGGAGTTAGCGGAGAGAAGTCGGATTGAGCCTACGCGTGTCGGGAAATCTTGAGTCGGTATTTTAGTTAAGCGGAGTAAAATAAAGTATAGTTGTAAGTTCGAAAGAAAGATATAACGCAGAGGCAGAAAGAAGAAAGTGAAGCAATAAAACGTTTAATAATTTAGTTAAAACTAAACCCCCACTCCTCCGCTGTTCTTTCGATTGTCGAGGGTTTTGTTTGCAGCTGCCAGGTTTGCGTATAGACGCGTACATATGAGCCGCTAAGTTTTGCGCATACTTGCTCATATATACGCGCGTGATACCCTAACCCCGTCGGAACAGTCTGAGTGGCCAGTGGTACTAGTACTGTGTGCTGCCTAGTACGTCTCCCTCCCCCGATCCCTCAGCCGTTTTCGACCAACGCGGGTGTCGGACGACACAAACAACACATGTCTACATTTCACAAGGCGTCGCTGATATTTTCAATAAATTTTCTTGTGACGCAGAACTTTGGCCGGACTGCGATATATACCCAGGCCAAAATCGCTACCTTACAAGTGGCGCCTGAGCAGGGACGCATAAGTAAAATAGACGTAGTACAAGTTGGAAATAAATCTCCAAACGTTCTACGAACAAGTGTAAAGTGCAAAATCAATCCGCATATACCCGACGATACCCTGGTTATCGTGCGCGCAGTTAAACGAAACGAAAAGGCGACAGAGTTTTTTTTTTTGTGCGATTAGCGGCGCAACGACAGTGACGGTGAAAAGGTAAACACCGATGGCATAACGGCGCTGTGCAACGGGTCAACGACAAAAAGTACAGCGCGCGCCATATTATCAAAAACCAGTTGGTTTCGAGCGCAGCTGTGAGCGTCGAACAGTGGGGCGAGAATATTCGTGAGTTCGCAAACGAAGGTTAAATTAAATAAATATTAAAATAAATATAATAATAACAAATAATAAAATAAATATAATAATAACAAATAATAAAATAAATATAATAATATAATAATAAATAATAAAGCATCGCCTTACGAGTGTGAAGTTTATGAAACCATATATGCCCCACCATACTCTGTTCGATCGCTCGTGGGTGAAACAGAGGTCAGAAAATTTTTTTGTAGAATTGTCGCGACACAAAGATTTTGACGGTTGAAACGGGCGAGCCGATTGAGTGAACGGGAGTTGAACACCTGCAAGTGAACGAAAGTAACGGCGAAGACGTGAACGCCGATGGCTTAACGGAGCAGAGTGCGGGTCAACGCTCGAAGTACAGCACGCGCCAAATCGACAAATTTTGACTAGTTTTGGGCGTGGCTGCGAACAATCAAACGCTGAGACGAGAATAGTTGAAAAGTGTAAATTAAGCAGTGGAACAAGTACAGAAGAAAATCGGTCGAAATAAATGAGCAAATTTAATTAAACGAACATTTAACAAAGGAAAATTTGATCAAACAGAATAATTAAACAATACAAGTTTTTCTTAAACAAAATATATAACAAGACATAAATTATAATTATAAATTATAAATTATAATAATTAATTATATATATAAATATTAAATAATATTTATTTAAAAATATAATAATAAAATATATAAAAAATAATGAATAAATAATAATAAAATAATAAATAAAATTTAAAAAAAAAACAACAGCAGCAAAATTAAATAAAAGTTGGGAAAAAAAAAACAAATTTAACTGAGCGCAAGAAATTCAATTAAATAAAATTTTCAATAAATAAAAATGAAAAAAAAGTTAATGAAATATTTAAATAATGTAAAATCGAATTAAAGGGTTTATTTTTTAAATAAGATTAAAAGGGGTTTTGTTGAATAAAAATAAAATTGAATCAAAAGGTTTTTTAAATTTTATAAAATTTATTTAAAACAAGTGGAAACGTTGCAGTCGGACGCAACCGACTGCGGTATACTCGATACCAGTATTAAAAATTTTGATGCCCATCCATGTGGGATGTTAATTGCTATCTTCATACCAAATTTGGTGACTCTAGCTCGATGCTTGTATAAAGTGGGGAAAGGGAGGCTGGGGGCGGTATGGGTGGAATTGCATCCAAATTTTTGATGCAGATCTTTGTGGAATGTCAATTGCTATCTTCATAACAAATTTGGTGACTCTAGCTCAAAGTTTGTAAAAGTGGGGAAAGGGGGCTGGGGGCGGTATGGTTGGGCGTGGCATTCAAATTTTTGGTGCAGATCTATGTGGGATGTCAATTGCTATCTTCATACCAAATTTGGTGAATCTAGCTCGAAAATTGTATAAAGTGGGGAAAGGGGGGCTGGGGGCGGTATGGTTGGGCGTGGCATCCAAATTTTTGCTGCAGATCCTTGTGGAATGTCAAATGCTACCTTCATACCAAATTTGGTGACTCTAGCTCAAAGTTAGTATAAAGTGGGGAAAGGGGTGCTGGGGGCGGTATGGTTGGGCGTGGCATCCAAATTTTTGCTGCAGATCCTTGTGGAATGTCAAATGCTACCTTCATAAAAAATTTTGTGACTCTAGCTCAAAGTTTGTATAAAGTGGGGAGAGGGGGGCTATGGGGCTGGGGGCGGTATGGTTGGGCGTGGCATCCAAATTTTTGCTGCAGATGCTTGTGGAATGTCAAATGCTACCTTCATACCAAATTTGGTGACTCTAGCTCGAAGCATGTAAAAGGTGGTGAAAGGGGGGCTATGGGGCTTGGGGCGATATGGGTGGGCGTGGCATTCAAATTTCTGCTGCCGATCCATGTGGGATGTCAATTGCTCTCTTCATACCAAATTTGGTGACTCTAGCTCGAAGTTTGTATAAAGTGGGGAAAGGGGGGCTGGGGGCGGTATGGTTGGGCGTGGCATCCAAATTTTTGCTGCAGATCCTGGTGGAATGTCAAATGCTACCTTCATACCAAATTTGGTGACTCTAGCTCAAAGTTTGTATAAGGTGGGGAAAGGGGGGCGGAATGGATGGGCTTGGCTCCAAAACTTTGATGCAGATTGTTGGGGGTCGTTGCCAGCTATCTTCCTACCAAATTTGGTGGCTCTAGCTCCACTACTCTGGAATATACACGCATTCCCGTTTTTGACGAAGCGTTGGGGCATCTGGGGGCGGCTAGGGCGGTATTGGTGGGCGTGGCATCCAAACTTTTGGTGCAGTTTTTGGGGGGTCATCATCAGTTAAATTGGCACCAAATTTGGTGGCTCTAGCTCAAAAACTGTGGGAGATATAGGCTTTTTTGACTTTAAAATGCGGGTGGTCTGGGGGCGGAATGGGGGGGGCGTGGCTATAAAATTTTTGGTGCAGTTTTTTGGGGTTTGCTAGTAGCTATCTTCTTACCAAATTTGGTAGTTCTAGCTGTAAGGATGTGCGAAATATGTGGATTTATCGGTTTTGAGTTATCGAAATTATCGATTTGCCAGCCCCCCAGTTATCGTTGAACCCCCATCTTGACACTTTAATTTACTATCCCATAGATAAAGAGAATTGGAAAGTTTCAAGTCTCTAGCTAGAAGGGTGTGGAAAAAACTTGCAACCATACGGACGGACAGACGGACAGACACCATGACGGACATTGCACAAAACCAATATACTCTTTACCTTCGGTATCGAGTATAAACATAGTGGCGCATAGTTAATTTTGGCTTTGCCAAGACTATGATACCCTTCACACAGCCAAATCAATACTCCCCCCTCTTATGTTTCTGTGCAGTTGTTGGTAATTTTTCGCTAATATTTTCACTCTTGAGCGTCATTTACTGGTTCGTTTTAGACAAAAACAACATATTGACATGTAGGTACTTGAAAGTTCACGACAGAGACAACAATTGATAGTACGATAGGGTAAATTTGTATGGTGGCTATGTCATAGAACGCTCCGATCGGGATGAAATTTCATAGTGAACAAACCCGACATGATCTAAGCAATCTGTGAAAGTTTCATCGTGATCGGTTCAGCAGTTTGGCCGGAAATCGTGTCGTCCGATCGGGATGAAATTTCATAGTGAACAAACCCGACATGATCTAAGCAATCTTTGAAAGTTTCATCAAGATCGGTTCAGCAGTTTGGCCGGAAATCGTGTTGAAACAGACAGACGGACAGACGGACGGAGGACAGACGTACAGACGGAAATCAATTCCTGAGCTCGTCCTGATCATTTTGATATATAGTTTATGGGGTCTCCCATCATTCCTTTAAGGCGTTACAGATTCATGATAAAGTCAATATACCCTGTGAAGGGTATAATAAAAAAAAGAGATAAACAATAATGTAAAACGAAATAAATAGTAAATAAATAATAATAAAACAATAAATAAATAACAATAAAATAATAAATAAAATTTAATGAAATGAAAAATAAAATTTAGAAAAAAAGAAGGGTATTGACGGCATTATCAAGGGATCAGAGCACAACCGGATTTAAACCAACGATGAGTGAGCCACAAATTCCATCACCGGAGGACCGCCGAAAAACACAGGCGTAGGTGCACGATGGGTCTACAATTGCCGGAAAGAAGAACTGGAGCGCGTCTCCCGCGAACTGGGCCTGGATCGAACGGGAAAGGTAGACGATCTAAGGAAACGGGTATGTGCGTTTATGAGGGAAGGGGTCATCGCACGAAAACTTGGAAGCGATTGGCCGAGTGGGAATTGCAATTTTTGAAAGTTCCGGAACCGCCCGCCTCGTATAACACTCTTAATATAGGTATGCGACAGCGGCAAAAGTCCGAGTCAGACTTACCGACTTTGTCTGGGTCATCGAAAGGGGAGTTCCCAACGCTCGAGCAAGCGCAGCATTCGCCAGTAAGGCGGCAAATTGGGATGCCATCCGGAATTTATGAAGGGCCGCTTGTTATTCCCCCTGTGACTAGTACACAGGTGGGACAGAGGGTCTACAAACCTGATATGGCCACGGACTACTGGGGAGCTGAAAAGAACAAACATGTCGTGGTCGTCCCCGAGCAAATTAGGAAATGGGGAATCAGTTTTGATGGTCACTCTGACCCGCTTGAATTTATAGGGGCATTTGAGGTAGAGCTAGAACGTATCCCCAGGGCAATGAGCGAGGCCTTCACAAACTCGGCGGCGAGCTGGTTCTCAACGAGTAGGCTAAGAGACGTGATATGGGACGTCTTCAAGAAAGAATTTCTAGATATTTTTTACCACCCCACTATTTTGACAGGTTGGAGGATAGCATCAGGGCCCGACGGCAAAGAACCGGTGAGGATTATAAGGATTATTTGTTAGATCTAAAGAAACTGATTCATCATGCCGGATATAGTATCGATCAGGAGTTGAGTAGGATTTACGAGAATCTAGCGCCGGAGTACCGATTGTACATCCGCAGAAAAGATTTCTCAACGTTAGCCCAACTGACTCAAATGGCCGCGGAATTCGAAAATATTCAAAGTCAGAGCCGCGAGGAAGTGGGTTACAGCCAGGCGATGGGGGTCGGATACTCAAACAGGCTAGGAGGCGTGGATGCACCCGCAGGCAGACTTATCCATTGCGGAGCCCGCCAGCCCAGGTACCGTTTCCGAGGAACGAGCCTAATAATTTCCCAATCAGCAGAACAGAAGAGATTTCAAATGGGATGATTGGGCAAGAGCAGCTTAGGTCACACAGCATCACTCGGGTGTGCTACAATTGTTCGCAGGGCGGACATTTTGCCAGAGATTGCCCGAATCCGCGAGCTGTGTCATATCAGGCAATGTGGCACTCAGGGTATAAGCAGCGTAGCATGCTGCACAAAAGGATGGGGAAAAGAGCAGCAGCGTCATCCGGCGTCGGTGTGAAGCAGTTCAGGAGTTAGAGTACCCGCTGAAAGTGGAAAACAGTCGCATTGTCGCCAAAGTGATGGTCAGGGACCAAACAGCAAGGGCAAGGAGTTTTTCAGAAAGGTTTCAGTTGGAGGGAAAGTGTATGCAGTAGACGCAAAAATACAACTAGCGGACGGCTCAAAAGTGGCCGTAGAAAGACTGACAAAGGTGGGTCTAGCTGGCAAGGAAGTAGATGTAGACATGCTCGTCATGCCATTCATGCTAGATAGTCTCATTCTAGGAATGGACGTTCTGTGTAAGATGGGGATTACCAAACAGTGCGGTAAGGCGAATCTTATTTGCCAGACAGGCGGAGCACCGACCAAAGAGATAGACGGAGGCAACGCGGAGTCTACGCTGGAACGACGGGGGAATGTCCTGGGGACACCTCATGTGGAGGCCGCCGAGGAGAGCAGCTGTTCCGAGAGAGAACCAATCCCGGATCCCCGCACGCATCAGAAGAAAAAGAGACACCCAATCCCAGAGGATGTAGATGCAGCAGTCGAACCAGAACCATGTGAGGGAAAGGACAAAAGCGAGTCGTCAACAAAATTGAGTAACGTCATTAAACGATTTCATCGCGAAAAGGCGACAGCGCTGGATCAAGAGGAAAACTGGTTGAGAACCTTGGAGCCGTTAGAGCGAGTAGACGGATGGCAGGAGGGCCTCGAATCGGAGTTAGGCGTGGACGAGATCCCTTTAAAGCGCATCCCAAGGGCGGGGGCATCGATACCGACGTCGTGGCCATTAAAATTATTGCGGCAGAGCTGGAGCGGAAGAAGCTTAAAGGACGCCGTAGTCGTTTCAAGGTGATGGCGGGGGCGGACCAGTTTGTGGTAACTCAACACCGCGAAGGTGAAGTCACCATCACGAAGAAAGGGGGGGGGGGGGGGGGTGTGAGGTAGGCCCAGCGCAGGCTTCCCCCACAATACATTTCATGTAAAATATACATATACCTTCAACATAACACACAGAATATATGCTTTTCTCATTGTATTAGACCTAACACTAACATAGAACATAGATATAGTATGGTGAAGGGTAAAGGCAATTAGTAAGCAAAGTATAAGAGCGGCCAGACCAGCGTAAGAAGAGCGAAGGTCGGATGCGCGTTCGCGAACCACGATCAAGGTGTCGCAATCCACAAGAAGAGGAATAGCGTGCTCAGGCCAAGCGCGAGACCAGCAAATCAGTCGGTGGTTGGAATTAAAGGCGTGCGATTATGTCCCACGAGTCTGGTACCGATGAACTAGTGAGATGGTTCTGAGGTGGGCAAGCTGAGGCCACCGGACGGGTCGCAGGTTGCGGATAGCGCAAGGCCTCTAGTAGAGGTTAGCTGCGAATAGCGACTTGTCGTGAATAAGCAGTCCCGGACAACAGCGGGTACCACACCGTTGTGTGGGACCGACAAGGCGCTTGTCTGACCGCCTTCTTAACATAGTCTTACACACACCCTTCTCCTACACATGATTTCCTACCCAACTCCTACCCCCTACATCTCACAACGGGCAGTGGTGACGTCCTAGGGCAAGGGTGCCATTTCACCCCCCTAAGCCAGAGTGTTATGTGGTCCGTGCTCATTGGCTGGTTTGCAGTCAGGGGTAACCGACTGTATTTGTACGGAGCCTCACCGATACCTGGCCGCCTCGGTGAGTATACCTGGCCCCGGCGTGTTAGTGGGGGCTATGACACGCCGGTACTACTTTCCCCTACACTCGTGGGATTTATATGGATAACAATAAATTTTTAAAAAACATGCGGGGCTTAACCGCAACCCAGGCAGCAGAGCGGATGGAAGAGGTGGCTCTGGACAAAGGCGGCAAGCTGACGCCGCGCGGGGGCCAGTCCCCCAAAAGCACGGCCAAGCAGGCCGCTAAACGGACGGACGTAGGGGGTGGGTCTGCAGTGCCCGGCACTGCGCCGGCGGCTGCCCTGCGGGCTAATGCAGCAAGCGGGGGAGACGCCGCAACACCCTCTTCTGTTCCACAGAAGAGGCTGCACAAGAAGCCGCCTCTACCGGCACCGGGTCAGCCTGGCGGCTCTGGCGACCCGCTAAGGCAAGGCCTCAGCGGAGCCGGTCGCAAATGGTACCTCCGGTACCTCGAGCGTGGCTTGAAGCCGGAAGAGGCTCGCAAGAGAGCGCTGGAGCATCGGGCCCCGACCGTATCTCCAGCTGGGCGTATCGACGGTCAGGCCGTGGCTGGGAAGAAGCGACCTCTTCAGCACACGTCGCCTGCTGAAATCCCCATCGACCCCAAGAGACCGAAAGGTAGAGGCAACGCAACTCCGGAGGGCCAAGGCACCTCAAGCGGTTCTAAGCGACCGAAGGCGGCCACGTATGCCAGTGTAGCTAAGGGCACGAACCTTGCTATACTGGCTCGTGAATTCCCGAGGAAGCGGCTGACCAAGGAGGAGTTGTCGGCGGTGGAGTCAGCCCTGGTAGAGGAGATGAGGAAGGGCTGGACCGCCAGCCTCAACTTTAATGGCATCTTATTCCGGGATGGTCTGGTCCTAGTGGACTGTCTGGACGAGGATGCCAGGAAGTGGCTGGAGCTGAAGGTGCCCAGCATCAGTGCCGCAGTGGGTGTGGAACTCCGCACATGCCCGCAAGGTGAGATACCTGAGACCAACATCGTCACGGTGTACCTGCCACGCACGGCTGGTGAGACGGTGGAGAAGTCACTTGGACTGCTCATTGAGCAGAATAAGGGTCTTCTCACCGAGACGTGGCGCATTCTCAGGCGCCTGGAAACCAAGGGCGGAAAGGTGCTGACCTTTGGTTTGGAGGATGAAGCTCTGTCACTCCTCAGTAATAGGGGAATGATGGTGAGTTTCCGATTTGGTCAGCTGAGGTGCAGGCTGCACAAAAAGCAAGCCGCGAAAGAGACGGCTGTGAAGGTGCAAGCAGACGTTGTGCCTGGCACTTCTTCTGCTGCAGCACCCTCCGATGAGGCAGCCGAAGCAGAAGCGATTGCAGCCTGGGAAGCCGAGCTGGACTCGGACTTGTCACGGTTACACGTGCGCAGCGAAGTAGGCTCGGGGAGCGATGAGAAGCCGTCCGATGATGAGCAGACACCCACCGGGACGCTGTCAGAGGCATATCTGACGCTCTCGGAAGGGGAACCTGAGCTCTAAGGATGTTGGCCACCAGCGTGGCACAGATCAACCTGCATCACGCGAGGGCAGCTTCGGCTGTCATCAGCAGGTTGATCTCCAGGTCTGACCTGGGGCTGGTGCTCATCCAGGAGCCATGGGTCGTCAGAGGTAGGATCTGCGGCCTTGATCAAGTAAGTTCGCAACTAGTTGTAGATATTAGGGAGACATCGCCAAGAGCATGCATCTTGGTCCGAAAGAACACTAACTTTCTTTGTCTCTCCAAATTTCTCAGCAGGGACCTCGTAGCAGTGCTAATCACTGGCGTGTTCGGGAGTATGGTGGTGGCGTCAGCCTACTTCCCGGGTGATAATGCGGAAGCCCCCCCAACAGAGGTTCAGGATCTGGTGGCACACTGCAGCAGCAATAGACTCCCATTGCTGCTGGGATGCGACGCAAACGCGCATAGCGTAGCGTGGGGCAGCACGGACAACAACAGTAGAGGTGAGTGCTTGCTTGACTATCTTGTAGCTAATGACCTTATGGTGTTCAATATGGGGGCTGAACCCACTTTTATCACCAAAAATAGAGCCGAAGTACTTGATATTACTTTCGGCAATGGGGGTGCCTCTGGGCTGGTTAATAACTGGAGGGTCTCAACAGAACCGTCAATGTCGGATCATAGGATCATCCTCTTCGACATTAGTAGTAATTTCAGGATTAGTAAAGTCATCAGGAATCCCCGGCGGACTGACTGGCCGCTCTACCAGTCACACCTGGGTTAAATCTGAGCAGACTAAACCATAGTAGGAGGGTCTCTTCTCAGGAAGAGCTAGAGCAACTCTCGACAGAGGTTGGCGAGACGATTATGCATGCCTATCATGCAAGTTGTCCAACCAACTCCATAGAGTCCAACAGGGATAACCCTTGGTGGAATAAAAAGCTTGGGATGCTTCGAGCAGAGGTCAGGAGGTTGTTTAATACAGCCAAAAGAATAGTGACAGATGGGACTTATACACCAAGAAACTAACAGAGTATAATAAAGAAATCCGGTACAGCAAACGTGCCCATTTCCGGAGATTTTGCTCCAACCTAGAGCAGGCCACACCTGCTGTGAGAGTCTTTAAGTCGATCTCGAAAGGCAAAGTGTTGTCCGAACTCTGCTTAAAGAGGCCAGATGGTTCCTTCACGGAAAATGAGGTGGAAAAGGCAGAACTTCTCCTGCAAACTCACTTTCCACTTTGTAAAACCATCACCAACACCGACAGCTGTTACGAAACGGTTCCCATCAGGAGACCGGACTGGAGCCTGGCTGCAGCCATAGTAACAGAGCAAAGAATAAGATGGGCCATTGGTACGCTTAGTCCGTACAAGGCCCCAGGTACGGACGGTATCCTCCCCGTCCATCTACAGAAAGGGATGGAACAGCTTATGGTGTTCCTCATCCGTATTTTCCGGGGTAGCCTAGCTATGGGCTACATACCTAGGGCATGGAGGACGGCCAGGGTGATCTTTATCCCGAAAGTGGGGAAAAAGGACCCCTTTCACCCCAAATCTTTCAGGCCGATCAGCCTGACATCCTTCTTGTTAAAAACCCTTGAAAAGATAGTTGAAAATCACATCAGGATCTCGTACCTAGTGTCCAGTCCCCTGCATGATCATCAACATGCCTACAGAGAAGGAAAGTCGACAGAATCGGCTCTCCTTGACCTAGTAAACAGTCTTCAATGCTCAGTGAAGGCCAAAGACGTTGCTCTCTGTGCTTTCATGGACATAGAGGGCGCTTTTGATAACACAGCACATGATGTTGTGGTTAGGGCGCTTCAGGGAAAAGGGGTTGAGCCAGGACTTACTCTCTGGCTAGGCAAGCTCCTTGACACTAGAATAGCGGAAGTCACTGTCAACAATTTGACGGTCAGGGCCCAAACCACCAGAGGCTGTCCACAGGGGGGTGTCCTATCACCTCTCCTCTGGAGTCTCGTGGTGGACGAGCTACTAGTCAAACTTACAGTTAATGGTTTTGAATGCCAAGGCTACGCTGATGACATTACCATTGTCTGTAAAGGCAACTTCGAGAACACGCTTTGTGATAGAATAACTCTGGGTCTTAAACTTTGCTTGGACTGGTGCAAAGATGTGGGGCTGAATATCAATCCAGCAAAAACCACAATCGTCGCTTTCACCAATCGTTACAAGTTAAAGTCCATAAGACCCATATCCATTGGGGGTACGATAGTTCCACTCTCTACGGAGATAAAGTATCTGGGGGTAATCTTAGACAAGAGACTACTGTGGAAAAAGCATATTGAGCATGCGGTACGCAAGGCTACAATAGCCCTAATGTGTTGTAGGTCTCTCGCAGGGAAAAACTGGGGTGTGTCCCCAAAAATCCTTCTGTGGATGTACACAGCAATGGTGAGGCCCATAGTCAGCTACGGCGCTGTGGTATGGGCGGGACGTGTTGACCTGGATGTCACTAAACGGCAGCTGGGCAAACTCCAGAGACTTGCCTGCACGTGCATCTCGGGCGCAATGCGTACCTGCCCGTCCTCAGCACTGGACGTACTGCTAGGACTTCCGCCTTTGCATGTCTACATCAAACACAGTGCGCACAGATCTATTATAAGATTGACAGGAGCGAACGCAATCACCTCTGTCACTAGTGCAACTGGCACACTGCTGGCCTTTCCGCAAGATGCGCAGATGGGCCTTTTTAGTTTTGAGAAGCTCTTTAGAACGGAGCTTAGCAATAAAGCAGAATGGACTAGTCTGTCGACCACCTATAATGTGAAACCACATGCTATTAGATGGTACACAGACGGATCATTAACGGATGAGGGTGCTGGAGCTGGAGTCTGCGGACCCCGACTCAAGTATCATGAGCCCCTGGGCAAATTCGCCAGCATTTTCCAAGCGGAAGTGCACGCGATTGAAAGATGTGCAACCTTTAACTTCGAGAGGGGATACGTTCATAGAGACATAGCCATTTTCTCAGACAGCCAGGCAGCGATAAAAGCACTTAGTGCTTATAAAATCGTCTCCAAACTGGTTTGGCAGTGTATTGAAGCGCTCAATAGGTTGGGCAGTAGAAACAAAGTCACCATATATTGGGTACCGGGACATGCGGGTGTTCCCGGTAATGAGGTCGCCGATAGTTTGGCCAGGAGAGGAGCTAGCACTCCTTTCCAGGGCCCTGAACCTTTCTGTGGGCTAGGACCAGGGTTTATCAGTCAGAGCAGTCGCATCGATCTGCTCAACGCATGCGAGGACGCTTGGCGGGTTTCACATGGGGCACGACAGAGCAAGCGACTGCTAGGCAGTTACAACAAGAAGAGAACTGAGGACTGTCTGAAGCTGAGCAAAGATCTCTTCGTATAGTCACGGGTTTCTTGACCGGGCACTGCAGACTGCGCAAGCATCTGCATAATCTCAGGTTAGGGGAAAACAGTCTTTGCAGACTGTGTCTGGAAGGGGATGAGACTCCAGAGCACCTGCTTGAGGAGTGTCCCGCCATCAGCCGACTGAGGCTCTCTCTTCTGGGGAGCCTCTTTCTGTCTACAGAGAAAATGAGGGCTCTCAGACCATGCCACATCGTCGCGTTCCTGCGATCGATCGGGCTGTTTGAGGAGCTGTAACTCACAAACAGTAAGAGGGCACAATAGATCCTAGTGGTCGCAGTGCATGATCCTCATTCCAATAATAATAATAAATAATGTCCCACGAGAGGAGGTCGTCAATTCGGAGTTAGCGGAGAGAAGTCGGATTGAGCCTACGCGTGTCGGGAAATCTTGAGTCGGTATTTTAGTTAAGCGGAGTAAAATAAAGTATAGTTGTAAGTTCGAAAGAAAGATATAACGCAGAGGCAGAAAGAAGAAAGTGAAGCAATAAAACGTTTAATAATTTAGTTAAAACTAAACCCCCACTCCTCCGCTGTTCTTTCGATTGTCGAGGGTTTTGTTTGCAGCTGCCAGGTTCGCGTATAGACGCGTACATATGAGCCGCAAAGTTTTGCGCATACTTGCTCATATATACGCGCGTGATACCCTAACCCCGTCGGAACAGTCTGAGTGGCCAGTGGTACTAGTACTGTGTGCTGCCTAGTACGTCTCCCTCCCCCGATCACTCAGCCGTTTTCGACCAACGCGGGTGTCGGACGACACAAACAACACATGTCTACATTTCACAAGGCGTCGCTGATATTTTCAATAAATTTTCTTGTGACGCGGAACTTTGGCCGGACTGAGATATATACACCGGCCAAAATCGCTACCTTACAGGCCTTATTAAAATCGGTGTAAACAACGTCAGCTTGCATGTTTCCTGAAACCCTGTGATAACAAGAGAAGTGAATTCAAGAAGGTAAGTGGTAGTAGATCTACGCCTAACAAAACCATGTTGATAAGGCGATATAATTGAACTACATGAGTGTTGCAGTTGAGAACATATAATTATACCCTTCACAGGGTATATTGACTTTGTCATGAATCTGTAACGCCGTAAAGGAATGTTGGGAGACCCCATAAACTATATATTAAAATGATCAGTACGAGCTCAGGAATTGATTTCCGTCTGTCCGTCCGTCTGTCCGTCTGTCTGTCTGTTTCAACACGATTTCCGGCCAAACTGCTGAACCGATCTTGATGAAACTTTCACAGATTGCTTAGATCATGTCGGGTTTGTTCACTATGAAATTTCATTTCGATCGGAGCATTCTACGACATAGCCACCATACAAATTTAAAATATCGTTCTATCAATTGTTGTCTCTGTCGTGCACTTTCAGGTACCTACATGTCAAATTGTTGTTGTTGTCGCACACGAACAAGTAAATGACGCTCAAGAGTAAGAATATTAGCGAAAAATTACCAACAACTGCACAGAAACATTAATAAGAGAGGGGAGCATTGATTTGGCTGTGTGAAGGGTATCATAGTCTTGGCATAGCCAAAATAAACTATGCGCCACTATGTTTTTTTCAAAGTCTTTTGGAATGGTAGACAACTTGGATACCGCTATAATTTTTATACTCGATACCGAAGGTAAAGAGTATATTGGGTTTGTGCAATGTCCGTCATGGTGTCCGTCCGTCTGTCCGTCCGTATGTGTCCAATTTTTTTCCACACCCTTCAAGCTAGAGACTTGAAACTTTCCAATTCTCTTTATCTATGGGATAGTAAATTAAAGTGTCAAGATGGGGGTTCTACGATAACTGGGGGGCTGGCAAATTCGATAATTAAAAACCGATAAGTCCACATATTTCGCACATCCTTACAAACTGCATCAAAGTTTGGGAGCCACGCTCACCAATTCAACCAAGAAGATAAATCTTAAGTAGTTCCCGATTTTTTGAATTTCTTATTTGATCTTGTCTTCGCGTTTTTCAACTTCGATATCAAGGTCCCATAAAATATGGCAATGGCAGTTTCTATATCACCACAAGAATTAAGGCGGGACCAATTAGTATGTTGAAGAAGATAATTTAATTTAGTAAAGTTAGTTTTACGAAAGCAACGGGTTTTTAAAGTATTTTTAGATACTAAAATAGGGTTAAGAATTTCGATGGATAGTTCTAAGGTTGGATGGTAGGTATCTTCCGGAAGCACTAGAGGGGTAATTCTACTAGCATTACAGCAATCTGAGTCCGAAACAAATATTAAGTCCAACATTCTGCACCCTGTTAACTTGCGATAGGCCTAACTCCAGTAGGCCATCGATAAATCATCAGCAGTGACTGGTAACATTGCCGAAGATGTGTCATTCACAGACCATACAACATGTGGCAGATTAAAATCACCAACCACTATCAGATTATCCATATCTGTCAAAAGTGACGAAACAAGTTGCTGGGCACTCAGATGGGATGAGTAAATGTTAGTATCAGAAAGAGAAGGAATATAAAAAAAAATTAAAATAAAGTGAAAGTCCGTTTAGTAATATTTTTTCACAGATAAAAACTCTATGTCCGGAAGATCCTGAGAATGAATCTGTTCAGAGGAAATACAGGAGTCAACAGCAATTAGAACAACAATTCCCTTGCGGGAGGCATGATCGCATCTGTACAAGTTATATTTTGAAGGAAAAACGGATAATCAGAAATACCGCGTTTTAACCAGGTTTCCGTGAGTGCAAATATATGTGAATCAAGTGATATAATTAAGAAAGTTTAGTGTAAAGGCCTCTAACATTTTGATAGGCCAATGTTAATTTGTGCATACCGTCAAATCTCTACGCTTTTTTCGATGCCTACGCTTTGTATGACGGCTGCGCTGGATATTGATGCTTATGATGCTATCAGCAGAGTTTCATTTTCTAATCTTACTTTTATTTTGTTATACCCTTAACCCATAAAATGGGTAAATAAGGGTATAATGGTTTTGTGCAAAAGTATGTAACAGGCAGAAGGAAGCATCTCCGACCCCATAAAGTATATATATTCTTGATCAGCATCAACAGCCGAGATGATATAGCCATGTCCGTCTGTCCGTCTGTCTGTCTGTCTGTCTGTCTGTATGAACGCGTGGATCTCAGAGACTACAAGAGCTAGAGACTTCCGATTTTGGATATAAGTTCTCCTATACCATAAGCAGAACAAGTTTGCTTCAAATTATCGATAACTATTCTGGTTTCCGATATACACATAATATCGATAACAATAAAATATCGAATTTGGAATTATTAAAAATTAGGTTTGAAGTAATGGGTAACGATAAAACTCTGAAAATTTCGTCCAAATCGGTTAAGAAACACCGGAGATATCGAATTTTATCGATTGAAGCTAAGTCAGTATACCAAAGTCTTACATAAATTTAATTTATTTATTGCAACTGGGTTCAGGGTATCTTCTAGTCGGGCTCTCCCGACTAGAGCCTTCTTACTTGCTTTCATTATTACCGGGTGCGGACCAACAGTATTCCTACATATTTCCCCCGCTACCTCCATTAATATTGATGCCTCAAATGCATTTAACCTTACCCATGCATTTGCCTGCTTTTTTAACTAGCGCTAATTCTTACAAAATTATGCTGGCATGCGCACCAAATCAAATGATATGCGAATGGCAACTTTGATGTCATTGTATTGGTTGAGACTTGGCTCAACCCTAATTTCTTTTACGGTGAATATTTTGATACCAAACTCTTCCAAGTCTTTTCGTTAAGACAGGGACACTGTTAGTACACAGTGCTCAAGAGGAGGGGGTATAATTATTGCTGTGCGGCAGTATCTGGTGCTCTGTAATCTTGTTAACGGTGATCCAGTTGTAGAGCACCTTGTTGTCCTTATATCGGTCCGCTAGAATCGCTTCTTATTTGAGCATCGTATGTTCCACTCAATATCTTACCTTAATTATACGAAGCTCATATTGTAAATGTGGCCTCTATTTATGTAGGATTAGAGGATTCTCAAAGTCTTTGTGTGCTGGGGGATTTCAATCTGCAAAGACTGGGAAAGGCGCCATCCATAGATGAATCTGCTATGAAATTGCTTTATTAGATAATCTATTCAGCTTAGGCTTGGTGCAGATTAACAACGTGTTCAATAAATTGCACAAAATTCTAGACCTAGTTTTTATATATTTAGAGAATAAATTTTCCATTAACTCGTTTCCAGCTCCACTCACGCGCTGGGATATGCACCATGAGCCTATTCTTTTAATCTTAGAGTTATATGATTTTCGAGCTACGCCGCACTCGGTTATTAACCTTAAATATATTTTTACACAATATAGTATTACTAGTATTAAAACCTCTATATTAAATATCAAATGGGAAATAATCTTATCGCAACTCGATCTTGAAAGTGCATATGACTGATTTTTAACCTCTGTTAAGCGCATAATGGCAATCAACTCCACTACAAAAAGGCACAATCTGAGACTACCTTGGTACACTGCAGGATTAAAGAAATTAAAAAACCTTAGACACAAATATTTTAAAAGATGTGCTATCTCCTGTAATACCCTAGACTGGGAGCGCAATAAGCTTCATAAGCGTGAATTTGAATTTTTAAACAAATTTCTTTACAATCAATGGCTGCGTTGAGGGAACTAAGCCGTTATAAAGCTGCATACCAAGCGCTTAGTGCTAATCGCTGAAAACTTGTGAGCGCACTGCTAAGTTGATCAGCTGATTATTATAATCGATATGTAAAAATGTAAATTATTTATTTTATTATTACTAGTTTATTTTGTTTTTCATTAATTTCATTTTTTTTTATCTAAATGAAGTCTTAAAATACATGATCTTAAATTTGGTCTTATGTTAGACCTAAAAAGAGTCGCTCAGCCATCCCGTCCTCCATGATCTCTGGTTCAGATACTACTAGCTCTGATGAATAAATTTCAAAATTATTTGCTCAATTCTTTAGCTCTTACTTTTTTGCAAGCCGTGACTGGCATAATGCGGAAATTCTTTATAAAATACCAACTTGATTTAATTTAGGCAACTTGCAAGTTTCGCGTAATGACATAATTTCAGCTGTGACTGATTTTAATTCCTCGGTTTTACCTGATAGTGGTGGTATCTCTTCATTCATCCTGAAATCTTGTAAATATATATGAGCTTTGTGAACCACTTAAAATTCTATTTTTTAAGCCCTTTTTGACAGGCACATTTCTGGACTGGTGACACCCGTTCATAAAAATTCATCTAAAAGCTTAATAATTAACTACAGACCTATTGCATAACTGAGCAATTTCTCCAAATTGTTTGAGCGTGGAGTTGCAAAAAGTCTTATATTTCTTTGAAAACCAGATATGAGTTTTAACCAGCATGGCTATTTGAATGGCAGATCTACTGTGACCAATCTAGCAGTATTAACTAATTTCTGCATTAATGCACTGGAGAATCGGTTTCAGATTGACACAATCTATGCTAAGGTTTTTGACAAAGTCTGTCACAATGCGCTTTTGGCAAAACTTGAACAATATGGATTCTACTCTTTGCTTCTGGATTGGTTTAGATCGTACCTTAACTCGCGATCTCATCGAGCAGTAGGTAATGATA
This sequence comes from Scaptomyza flava, assembly GCA_030179655.1. NCBI lineage: Eukaryota > Metazoa > Arthropoda > Insecta > Diptera > Drosophilidae > Scaptomyza > Scaptomyza flava. Next base: position 4,624 of record JARNME010000479.1, on the reverse strand, counting down.
AACTTTCAACGACCTAAGCTGCACCTTCTGGGCTTCCGCAAGATAGTGTTCTTGGACCTATAATGTTTATTTTTTTATAAATGACATTTAATCCTGTTTTCGTAGTCCCAATCATTTCTTATATGCTGATGACCTTAAACTGCTTAAAGTGATTAAGTCGGTATCTGACTGCTTCGATCTCCAAGGGAATTTACTTAGAATTTGCACATGGTGTCGTCTATACCTTCTCCCACTCAATTTCTCAAAGTGCTTTTTGTGAGATTTTCTGGAGCTCGAAGCCCAATAATCTGTGCAATGAGTGTAACGCATAGCATGTGCAGCCGTTTTTGTTTTAGTTGCACATGCACTCAGCGGCCCATCAAGTGTATGACGAGCGGCAGGCCAGCGGCAACCAAGAAATTTCACAGTTCGTGTACATCTATGCATATACAGCCAGCGACCAGTTAACATAACATTAACATTAACATTATTCGTCTATGTATACAGCAACCTTAAATGTGAGCGTGGCAATTGTATATCGATTATTGACCAGTCTCAGCGTCATGTATATATACTAGTAAGTGGCCCGCTTACTTCGCTGCGCGGATAGTTTATATAAATTTTAGCAACAGAAGATAGATACAAAATAACTAAATTAGAAAATATTTCACAAAATATTAAAGCAAAGTATTTAATATTCTCTTTTCCACGCCACCATTGAGTAATTTTTTATTGTGGTTTCCCCAGTAGGCCTTATCCACTTATTGAATTGAATTTGCAATTATTAACAATTGTTAAGAGCTTCTTTATAAACGATATTGGTTGTTTTTCCGTCAGGTGCTAATACAAATAAACTTTTTGGTGAACTGACTCTTGAGCGTGCTACATAAAATTGGCCATGAGAAAAACAATCGTGTCTTAAGTCTAGTCCGGCTAATTTAAGAGTTTGTCCCTGTGATTTATTAATTGTTAAGGCAAAGCAAACTTTTAAAGGAAATTGCAATCTTTTAAATTGAGTTGTCAATTCAGAATTAGAAGTTATTAATGGAATTCTCGGTATAAAAACCGTTTCCCCCATACCATTGCCAGTAAAGATAATTGCTTCGACAACATTCTTATGAAAGACTTTAACTTGCAATCTTGTACCATTGCACAGTTTTGGCGGCTTCAAGTTGTGAATCAACATTACAGGTGAACCAATCTTTAAAGTTAATTTATGTTGAGGCAGGCCAGCCGGATTTAATGAATTAAGAAACTCGACGGGGTAATGAACTGCATCTTCGATTTCAGTTACAGAATCAATAGAGTTATATGTCATTTCTTCACTTTGAAATGATTTTAATAAAAACTCGTTTATTTCCAATGCATTGTCATTTCTCGCAGTCAAAATAGCACGTTCTGAAAACCATTCGAGTGATTTTTGAGAGATATTTGTAATATCCGGAAATATTTTTAGAGTTAGCTCTTCAATACTTTTCACAACATGACACAAAGTGGATGGTAAAGCTATTGTGCCATCATGGGTTGGAAATAATCCATTTCCTATTTGAAGAAGCATTTCTGCAAATTCACCAGCTATGCTATCACCTTTTAAGTGCACTTGCATATTCTTCGTTAATGCAATTTTCTGTATTTTGGGCCACAAAATTGAAGACTTTAAGCACGCATTTATTTCATCTGCTCTTGTTCCTCTGGGGATCACTGGAAGAGTTTGTCGAAAATCACCAGCTAAGAGAACAGTTATGCCACCCATTAAGTATTCACTATCTCGAATGTCTTTCAAAGATCGCTCTACAGCTTCAAAAGCACCTTTATGGGCCATAGTACTTTCATCCCAAACAATAAGCTTGCAATCTTTGAGCACAGCAGCAATATTAAGGTTCAGTTACCCGAACTTAAATTGAATTGAATTCAAGTTAAATTGAATTTGAACTATATACAGTTGTGTTCAAAATAATAGCAGCGCATGTAAGCTTTAACTTTAAGATTGATTAATAATATCATAATGGTTACAAATCCAAAATTTGTTTTATTTTTAAGTATTTATATTTGATTTCAAACAAAATAGGCGTGTTTGTTCATCAAAAAACTTCTTTCATTTATAAATTTATGTAAAAAATAATTATAATGGCGAAAATGTCCTGTTCAAAATAATAGCAGCAAAAATCAAAAGTCCTAAATATGTCAGCAAAATTTAGTTTATAACTTCATTTACTTCATTAACTATGTTACTTATGAACTAATATTTGGTTGTGAACCCCTTATTAGCCAGAACAGCTTCACATCTCCGCGGCATGGAGTCAATTAGCACCTGGCAACGCTTTAGAGGAATCTGAGCCCATCCATCCTGAACAACCTGCCAAAGATGTGCTTTAGTCGACGGTTTCACCTTGGCCACACTTCGTTTGACGTCCCCCCATAAGTTTTCGATGGGGTTCAGATCTGGGGACTGGGCTGGCCATGGCATAACGTCGATCTTCTCCGTTGCAAACCACTGTTTGGCAAGTTTGCTGGTATGCTTAGGATCATTGTCCTGTTGGAAAGTCCATTTTATTGGCATTTCCCAAGAGGAATATGGTAGCATAACATTTTTTAGTATATCCACGTATACATGTTGATCCATGATCCCATTAATCATATGGATAGGGCCTACGCCGCTGTACGAAAAGCAGGCCCATATTAAGATTTTTAATCCACCATGCTTAACTGTCTTTAGCGTGTAGTTAGGGTGATATTCAGTGTTTGGCAGACGACGCACATATTGTCTGGATCCAGTTCCACCAAACAACACAATTTTACTCTCGTCAGTCCAGAGAATATTGCGCCATTTGTTAAGGGCCATTTCAGGTGCTCTTTAGCAAACTGTATTCGAGCTTTTATGTGTTTAGAAGTAAGTAGAGGCACCTTCCTTGGACTTCGGGCCTGGATTTTGTGCTCCAGAAGTCTTCGCCGAATAGTGACACTACTTACTGACAGGCTTAGGTCTGCTTTTAATGAATCTGCAGACGCGAATGGGTTATCCTTGCTGGAGCGCACAATGCGTCGGTCATCAATTTCATTGGTAGCTCTTTTCCTGCCACGGGTTTCGGGTTTCTGGCGATAGTTAATGGCATTAAAGACCATTTTAGAAGAACATCCAAACAATCTTTTGATTTCCCAGTATGTTTTACCTTGTTTTCTAAGGCTTAATATCCATTCGCGCTTTTCCATTGAGCAATGACTGTTTCTACCCACTATAGTACAATTTTATTCATTATTATTATGTATTCCGATGTAAATAATAGTTAACACATTAATTAAACTTACTTTCATGAAATTAACAACTTTTACTTGAATATTTGTAATGTTTAAATGAAGCGCTGCTATTAATTTGAACAACACAATTTCGGTGTACTTATGCAAAATTATCTATAAAACGGTAAAGCACAGCTATTCCAACGGGATTTTTTCGTTTTTCTCTTCCCCACACTCTATTATAAAAAAAATTTGCACAAAGGTTCGATCTTCAAGAACGAACACGCGTAAAATTTGGTCATATTTGTCAGCAAAAAGTGCGCTGCTATTATTTTGAACACAGCTGTATGTGAAATTCTAGCGATTACCCGAACTCAATAACACTTACCATGAACCTGAACCTGAACGTGAACGTGAACGTGAATACAACCGTGGGCATGAACTTATCGAACAGCTGTTTGTGATTGTTTTTATATAATCTGAATTGAGCGCGAAAGTTTTTTAAGTGTCTGCAGAAAAATGTAATTAAAAATTTATGATATGGTGCCATATTTTATATGTACTTAGTGCAAATGGGCATTATAGCCAGCGCAATGCCAGAAATGCGAACGCGGCGTTGGGCAGTTCGGCCTATAAATAGGGATGAGAATGTAGCTGGCTACTACAGAAAAACGTTCAGGAAAATTAAGAACTTGGATGATTCGCAATTTTTCCTGCACAATAGATTGTCCAAACCCCTATTTAATCTGTTGCTAACACTGTTGGGCAATTCTCTTGAGCGTCCAAAACAACGGATAAGTTTTAATAACGGCTTTCCATGACTTTGTTGTAAGTGCATATATATGTATTTATTTAGAAAAACTCCGGAGCTGCTGGTTTAATTATACAAAATATTTCAGCATGGTGCTTAAGGCTGTTTGCGATGCGCGTTATATTTTTACAGACATAGGCATCGGAAGCTAGGGGAGAGAAAGCGATGGACCAAAGCTTCTCATTTCACACATATTCATATAGACAAAGATATTGATTTTAAATAAATGTTCAGGTGTGTTTCGATTAAGTGATTTTAAAAGAGCCTTGTTGGAAAACAAGCTGCCATTGCCTCTGCGAAAACCGTTGCTCAACAGCGAAAGCCCAACACCATTTCCCCATTACTTTGTTGCTGCTGCGGCTTTTCAGCTAACGGAAAATTTAATGAAGCCGATTGCTCCACGGCGTCAAGGAGAAATGCTTGAGCTGAAGGCAAAAATATTCAATTATCAGCTCTCTCGAGCGCGACGAGTTGTAGAAAATGCATTCGGAATACTAACGGCATGATGGCGCATATTAAACACAACGTTGGAGTTTATGCCAGAGAACTGCGAAAAGATTGTTCTAGCCAGCATAGTTCTGCATAATTTTATTATGCTGA